>PVKA01019778.1:0-41465 GCA_004027165.1 Ctenomys sociabilis
TCCCCCCCCCCCCATGTATGTATTTGGTACAGGGTCTCACTATGCAGCTTGGACTAATAGTGATCCTTCTGTTTTCAGCCTCCCCAGCACTGGGATTACAGGCATGTACCACCTCGCCCAGGGTTTGATCTTTGACTCAGTGTACCCCAGGAGTGGATTGAACCCTGGTCCCTGCGCTTGTCAAAGCAGGCGCTTAGTCTGCTAAGCTATCTTGCTGGCCCAATAAATCTCTAAACAATCTCATAGCAACCTGGGTTAGAAGATACAGGCCTAGGGCCGGGGAGAAAGAAGATAAGAGGCCTAGTCTAACTGCTGCCTAGCCTTTGATGGTGTAGCTATGCAACCTTTGAACAAGTTACTGTCCTATGCAGACATCCTGTGCATATACATGCACACATGCAGCAGAACTGCCCGGTCGAAGGTAGCCTGTGTATCATCCGTCCAGCTAGCTAGGAAAGTACACATCTGTGCAGGTCCATTCCCTATCCTTAAAGGACATTTTTACTTTAACAGCTCAGAATTTCCAAAACAGAAAAGCTGATCAACAACAGTGAAGTCTACCTTGAGTCTAAAAATTACAAACATAAATGTATGCGCAAGTCATCAAAACTCTAGAGACCAAAGGGGACCAAGTGGCTGGGAGAATTTCTCCCAGCCACACAAAGTGGCTTTGGAGAAGGGTTCAGCAAATACAGTGCATAAGCTCAGTCACGTCTCTCCAAAGCCCATTCTTGTAACACCTTAGCCACTTTTGTTTACAAATTGTCTTTTGATAAAATGACAGGTTAAGTATTTCCCACAAAGCCTCAAATAATATCTGTAAAATATTTTCTATGAGCTGGGCGTGGTGGCCCAGGCCTGTAATCCCAGCACTTGGGAGGCTGAGGCAGCAGGATTGCTGTGAGTTTGAGACCAGCCTGAGCTACAAAATGAGCTTAAGGCCAGCCTGAACTGCATGGTGAGACCCTATCTCAAAAAGACGAAAAATAAAAAAAAATTTATGGAGGTTACCAGTCCCTGATTTATAGGAGTGCAGCAACTGCGAAGACTGGTAAGAATCAGGACACCGTGAATGGTGTAAATGAGAGAAATGACATTTAATCAACACTTGGAGTAGAAAGAGATCCTAGATGTCCTGTTACCATCTCTCAGCAACATCCCTGTGTTTAGGAAGAGTACACAGGTTTAGCATAAAAAACAGAAACAAAACTAATTCTCCCAGGCTTTGAAGTCCAAATCATGGCCTCTACTTCCCCTTAACTGAGGCCTTAAATAAATTACACAAACCCTCTTAGTTTTAGTTCCTTCATCCATGCAAAATGAAAAACAAGATTCCTGCCTATCATTTAACATGGTGTCCTGCAAAGAACATATTCTGTGAACTCCAACTTCTAATATCTTGATCATCTACCAGATAATGTATTATAATATTCATGGGCAGCCATCCTTTTATACCCTTTAATCTTCAGCAGCTACTAAAAGTACAGGTGCTCTTCCGGACTTGGAACAGAATGAAAACATTTTAGGTCTAAGGTATTTTTGGGCCGGGGAGATGGCTCAGCAGCATAAGTGCTGGCCTGGCATGCACAAAGCCCTAAGTTTGATCCCCGGTACACACCACACACACACACACACACACACAAAATCTATTTTTTTAAAGAGGTAATTTGGCCCATCTATCAATCTGTTGCTAGAAACCTATCTGTAGGGCTCTTGACAAGGAATCACATCATAGAGCTTGAACAGCTCCTGTGTGACACCGTATCTTTTCTTCCCTCCAATATCCTGAGACTTTTCCCTGAGTCTCTAGCCACTCTGTCTCTCCCTTAAAGATTTACAAAATAGCCTCTAATCCTCAACCTATCTCGAAGAACTCTTTGCCATGTTTCTCTCTCCAGGATATTTCCTCAATATTTTCCTTATCACTCATGATTTAAATACACATCTTCTTGTCTCTGAAGTTCTAATCTCCAGATACCAACTTCAATATTCAAATGCTTATGTAAGGGCTCAGGGTGTAGCTAAAGTGAAATCCATTTGCTTAGCATAAAAGAAGCCCTGGGTTCCAATCTCTACCATCAGAACAAAATACCACTCTAACAACCCTTAATAGAAGACCATCCTCAAAAATGGTATGGTGAGGCTGGCCTGATAACTCAGCAGACTAAAGCACCTGTTTAGGCAGAACCAGTGGCTGAGGTTCAATCCCCATTTGCTGTGCCAGCCCTGCCCAGGGGTGTGCTAAGACTGGGTGTGGTGACATGTACCTATAATCCCAATGCTTGGGAGGCTGAACACAGGAGAATCACTATGAGTCAGATCTATGTAGCAACAACCTGTAGAGCCTGTCCTAAATACAGAAAAAAAAAAAAGGTATAAGGGAGTAGCATCCATCTAGAAATGACTGTCAACATAGTTGTGCTCTGACTATTCCATATTTTTAGCTTTAGTTCTCCTTTCTCTTATTGGAAATTTAAGTTTTGCTTTTTATCAAATTTTAAGAAAATAAGTTTTTGAGCCAGCTCTGGTGGTGGAGCATGTTTGTAGTCCCAGCACTCAGGAAGTTGAGGCAGGAGAACAGCCATGAGTTTGAGGCCAGTCTGGGCTACATAGCAAGATCTTATCTCAAAAAAAGAATCAAGGATAGCCCTACAAACGTGATCACCAGGGTAAAGCCACGGGGGATAGCTAATTAGAATAGGGTTTTAATGTGAAATGCAGAATAAAGTTCCACTTTTCCCCACATACTACTATACTTTCACATTTAACCTAAATTTATTCTAGCATGAGTGAGACTTATAGAACATGTGAAATACATTCTTTCTAGATAATATCAGTCCCCTTTCAAGAGCAACTCCTACTCTTTGAATAGGGTCTGAGAATCTGTGGTTCTGAAATGAAATTACACGCGATCACTTGGTTTTGACAGAGCAACCGGCACTGAAAAACCAGACACTGGTGTTTTTACAGCAGTCATCTAATGTGGGGAGCCTTGGGTTAGAGGCCCAGCACCATGCACACACATAAGCTGAAACGAACCTCCCCTCATTTTTTCTTTTTTGGGTTATCTTGTGATTTATATTGCAAATGAGGAAGGTCTGCACCAAGCTACCTGGTTTCCCACTAAACAAATCCATTTTTTAAAGATGGCTGGAGGTGAAGACCTGGGCTTACTGTTCAGATCAGTCACTCTGTAGTAGGCCTAGGGCATATCCTTGGCTTTACCAGACCTCAGACCAGAGAGAGAAGTGCGGTTAAAAGCTTCCTTCACCAGAATTTTCGGTTCAAGGAGCAGAGGATTTTAACTATTATATTTTCTTTTTTTTTTTGTACTGGGAATCGAATTCAAGACCTTGCACTGGCTAGGCAAACCCTCGTGACACTGAATGATACCTCCAGCCCCTATTATATTTTCTGCTGGATACCTATTGGTTAGAACAGTAGCTGGCACATGGTGGAAGCTCCACAAATATATGCTGAATAAATCTCACCTCATGGAGCTGCAGTGATGAACAAATGGAACTGAAAATTGTTTGCTAATGAAAAGGCAAGAATAAAGGAGGTACTAGAATTGAAACCATTTGATACATGGGGCCATGAGATGAAACTTAAGGCTGTTCACCAGTGAACAGGGCTTGGCGTGGGTGTAATTTATAGTACAGTTAGTTGTATCCAACAGTAGGGCTGTGTGGCCTCTCAAACTGCACAAAGAAGGACGCGACACCTTGCTGAATTCCAAATACACAGATTTGGACGAATATGAAAGACGTCTATTGTAAACATGCCTTGTTTAGAAAGCAATTCATATCAAGTGCCATGGAAAGAACATATAATTTTGATTTAGTATTGTCAATTCTTGGAATTTATCCCAAAGAAAAAGCTCTACGCATCATTTTTCTAAGAGGAACTAGACTTACGTAAATGGTCAGTAACAGGGTAATTAAGTAAAACTCTACATATGTATACAATATTAAACACTATGCAAAGACATAAATGATGTGAATAGAACCGGGTAGGAATGGATAGGGACAGCAGAAAACAAATACGGACAAGAATGGTATTCTTTAACAGGGTTCAACCAGATGGGTGGATTTTTATTTGTGCATTTAAATTTTTAAATACTACTGATCACACTTCCTCATGCCTCAAAGCCCTATGCCGCAGTCATATCCCTGACAAAACCTAAACACCCAAGTTGCACCGATATTAAAAGAAAAAAACCTTCATCAATGTGAAGAATAACAAATACTATCTTACTATAACATCTCGTTCTCTCAATCTCTGCAGGGAGTTGAACGGAATAAAACACTCGTGGGCAAATGTCCGCGGCTTAGTAAGGCCAGGCACATTAACATAGATTCGATGTTAAGATTCCGAGCTGCTCCGCCGCAGGTCCCACGTTGGGACCAGACTCTCCGACAGACCCCAGGGACCGCGCACCAGGCCTAGCCCGCCCGACCGCCGACCGGGAGGCGGCGGAAGGGGGAGGGGAGAGGAAGGGGAGGGGCGCTGCGGGCGCGAGGCCGGGCGCCCCCCCACCCCCCGGGACCCCGCGCCTCGCGGGCTGGACTCCCCGCCCGGTGCACCTGCGCCCGCTAACGTCGGAGCCCACCATACGCGCCGCCACTGGCTCCCGCCCGCCTACCTGGCCCAGACCCCAGCCCCGGCCCCGCCACAGCCTCGGCTGTCGAAGGAAGAACGTGCTGGGTCTCCCGATGGCGTCTTTAGCAGCAAAATGGCGACTCCCTGAGCTAGAACGGCATCCGCGGAGACTGCGAGGCCCGGGGGCGGGGCGGGACTGAGCGGGGATGGGGAGGCACGTGGCTTGGGCTGTGGGCGTGGCCGGCGGGGGGGCGGCGGCCGAACCTTCCGGTCCTGGCCAGGGGGTGGGGCGAAACGGTGTGAGGGGCGGGGAAGGAGGCGTGGCCAGAAGCGGGGAAGGTGCTGGCCCTCCTGAGGGATGAGAATGGGGGCAGTGGGCGTGGCAATGGGGTCGGGGGCGGGCTGAAGAGAGGGCTTCGCTGTAGGTGGCGCTACCTTTGTTGAAGCTTCCGGTAGACTGTGAGCCCCAGGCCCTGTCTGAGAGTGAGCAGAGTGTGTCGGGCCAGCACCTCTGCGGAGTTTTACATACGTTAATTCTTACAAAAGTATGAGTTAGGAGTTCTCTTCATTTTATCTTTTTTTTTTTTTTTTTTTTTTTTGTCTTTTTGAGACAGGGTCTCACTGTGCAGTTCAGGCTGGCCTCAAACTCACTTTGTAGCTCAGGCTGGTCTCAAACTCACAACAATCCTCCTGCCTCAGCCTCCCAAGTGTTGGGATTACAGGCATGCACCACCACGCCCGGCTTCTCTTCATTTTAATAGCTGTGTGAACCTAGACACCGACTTTCAATAAGCCTCACACTAATATCGTCATTAACTAACCCATACCTACCCCACCACTTGTGTACTTCCGCTTTGGATTTTTCGTAAGAGTGAGGCATGCAATTGTCAGAGGTTATACAGGTAGCTAGAGGCATCTTGTATCAGGGTTCACTAGAGGAACAGAATTAATTTACATATATGCATGTATATATGATATGAAGAATTTACTAAACGAGGCTTACAACAGCCACCTGCAGAGTCAGGTGTAGAAGAATGCAAAAGGGCCATGAGCCCACTGGAGATCCCACGCAGCCAGTCAGAAGTCTGAGGCCTGGAGTTCACTACAGGTCTGTGCTAGAGACCTGGCTCTGGACGTCCAAAAGTAATGGCAAGGACTGGTGTTTTTCTGAAGAAACAGAAGCAAGACTTTCTTGTTTCCCTTTTTATTGCATTGGGGATATAGGCCTGTTGTTTGGTTTCAGTCACATGCAAGGAGGGTCTTCCATCTTCAGCACATCAATAATCTACACACACCCAAAACTGCTAAACCAATCAGCTGGATGTTTTTTGTTTCATTGGTTTTTGGTTTTTTGAGACAGGGTTTTGCTGTGTGGTTCAGGCTGGCCTTGGATGCATTGTGTTGCCCAGGCTAATCTCAAACTTGCAGAGATGCTCATGCTTCACCCTCCCAAGTGCTGGATTTACAGATGTGCACCACCGCACCTAGTTCTTCCTTGCTTTGAATACACTTATTTCATCATTCTTGCCACTTTCTCAAACAGTTCTAGAAGTCCTTTTTAAATAAGTGCCTTTAGGTGAGCTGTTGTGGCTGCCTCAATGTCCTGAATCAATTTGAACTATTTACCTTTCATGGTTGTTTTAACTTCGGGAAGGAGTATAAGTCACAGGGGTGGGTGGACCAGATAGCTCAGCAGAGTAAAGTGCCTGCTTAGGGAGAGCACAGCAGCCGGGGTTCAATCCTGGGTGTGGTGGTACACTCGTGTAGTCCCAGGGTTTGGGAGGCTGAAAACAGGAGGATCACTATGAGTGGAATCTACTTAGTAGACCCTGTAGACCCTGCACTAAATACAAAAAAAGAGAAGAAGAACAGTCTAGTTCTGGTGAATAAGGACACACCATCATATATTTCTGGGCCTGTCTTTCCATTGGATGGCACTCAGCAGCAATACTGATTGTATTTTTTTAATCACAATTTGTGAAGACACAAGGAGGACTTCTAGGACTCAGAAAGGGCAAGAACACGGGCTGATGGGATAGCCCAGTCAGTGGCTTAAGTGCTTGCCTGGCAAGCAAGCACAAGGTGCTAAATTTGATCCCTAGTACCAGAAAAAAGAAAAAGAAATGGCAAGAACAAATGGAGAACTGTGTTTGAAATAAGGAGGTGATTTTGAAGAGTATTAATGCCAATGTATCTTTTATTGTAGTACATTTTAAAAATTTAAACATCTATATACTTTGATTACCCTTTGTGCTTTTCTTGTTTGTTTTATGGTACCAGGGATTGAACTAGAGACCTTGCACTTGCAAGGCAGGCACTTATGCCACTGAGCTATCTCCCTAGCTCCCTTGTAATTCTCCCCCACATACAGGGTCTCACTACGAAGCCTCCCAAACACGGATTACAGGCCTGTGCCACCACTCCCAGTCTCAATTGCCGACTCCGTGCACCCCAGGGGCAGGGCCAGTGTGGCAGGCCAGGAAGACTTCTGGCTGCTGTGTTCTGCCTAAGCAGATACTTTAGTCTGCTGTACTTCTTTCTTGAGGTTGTTAAATGTCTACCTATTCAGTATCCCTTATACCAGATGATTGGGACCAGAAGTGTTTTGAATTTCTGAAATTTTTGTTTTTGTTTTTGTTGTTTGGAAAATTTGCATATACATAAGTTATCTTGGGGATGCGACCCAAGTTTTTGTTTTTCTTTTTCTTTCTGTATTTAGTACAGGGGTCTACAGGGACTCACCATGTAGATCTGACTCATAGTGATCCTCCTGTTTTCAGCCTGCCAAATGCTTGGGTTACAGGAGCACGTCTCCATGCCCAATCTCAGTCACCCTATCAGTATGCCCAAGGGGCAGGGTGGGCATGGCACACTGGGGATTGGACTCTGGCTGTTGTGCTCTACCTGAGCAGGCACTTCGCTGAGCTATCTGGACAACCCAAGAGACCCAAATCTGAACATGAAATTTATGTTTTTTTTAAAAAATTACTTATTTATTTTTATGTATTTAGTAAGAGTTCCACAGGGTCTCACTACACATATCTAACTTGTACTGATTCTTTCTGCTTGTAGCCTCCTGAGTGCTGGGATTACAGGCACGCCACCACACCCAAGTCTCATTCACCATCTCAGCACATCCCAGGGGTATGGCCAGTGCAACAGGCTGGGGATTGAACCCCCAGTTCCTGATCTGTCTAAGCAGGCACTTTAATCCGCTGAGCTATCTAGCTGGCCGTTTATATTAGTTTATTTATGTTATGCTTATTTATGTTTCATATATAATTATACTTGAAGATAATGTTAGATAATATATTTAATAATTTTGTGTTTCATATGTGTAAATAACTGCACTGTTTCTCTGGTGTGGAAAATTGAAAGTGTAAATAAGGACCAAAATGTACAGTAGATACTGTGAAATAGAAATATTCAAATGGGATGGGGAATTAGGGATGGAGAAGGAGAAAAGGAAGCAAGGGAAAAGAAAATGATAAGAAAAGGAAACAAAGCTTTCACGAATAAGGAGAGGAAGAGGGTTGAAAGAAGGGTAGAGGAATGGGGGAAAAAATCAAGTTGTGTCATGTACAGGTACAAGTTGCCTATGATGAATGTGGTCATTATGTATACCTAAAATGTACCAATAAACTTAAGTTTTTAAAAAATCGTGTTTGAAACAAAATTTCATGTTGTGGAATTTTCCACTTGTGGTGCTATATTGGTACTGAAAAATTTGGACTTCGAAGCATTTCAGATTTTGGATTAGAAATGCTCAACCTGTATTTGGACAATGATTTGATAAATATCCTCTACCCCAATAGACTGTAAGTGCCATCATTAGAATTTGAAAGCAGACGTTTTGCCTCTACTGGTATTTCACAGTGCCCAACTCAGTGCGTGACCCAAGAATGGTGCACTTTTGTTGACAGAACAAAATGAAGCAGTTGCCAGGGAGATGGCTCAGTAGAATCAGCGCCTGCCTGGCAAGCACAAGGTCCTGAGTTCAATCCCTGGTACCACACACACACACACAAAAGTCATTCCAAAATGAAGCAGTAGCACACAATTATATATAGATTTGTACCACACAAGGGCAATACTCCTGAAATTAGAAAAAAAAAAAAACCTGTTTTAAACTGGCATACACTGCTTCATGTTGCTTCATAAATGCAACATTTCACTGCTTCCAACGCTCTGCAGCAAGACGATTTCTCATCAGTTTTCCTCTGTCGGCACTAAGTTTTTAGTTTCTAATGCTCCTCTATTCAGCTTCCATTCTCCCTGGGGTCTTAAAATCCTTTGTAGACTGATAAATAATCTCTTTTCTCCACACAATGCTGGGCATAGAATTCTGGATGCCCTGCATGCTAAGCAAACGCTCTCCCCTCAAGCTGTACTCCAGCCCTCCCTTAGCCTATTACTGGCGTGTAGGCTGCAGGAGTGTACTATGGTTTAGGTCCAGCCAAATGACTCACCAGGGACCTGCATTTGTAGCCATGAGCTGGCTGAAGTTACTAGAGAGACTACTATAAGCAAGAACTACCCAGCTGAGCCTAATCAAAACAGAAAGTTGATTAATAATTATACACGTTTGTAATAAGGCACTAAGTTTGAGAATGCTTTGTTATACAACAGCGGGTAATGAACAAGAAAGAGAGGCACTCACTATTCACAATAGCCAAGATTTGCAATCAGTCTAGTGTCTGTCAACAGATGTCCACATATATATTATCCAGCCATAAAGAATGAAATCCTGTCATATGCAGAAAAATGTATGGAATTGGAGGATATCATTTATTATGTGTTATATCATTATAACACGTGTCTGTGTTAAAATCTAGACACAGCAAATGTTGCATGCTTTCATATGTGGAAACTTGAAAGTAGATGAATGATTATATGGCACTGGGAGGAGGGCTAGGAGAAAGGGAGAAGGTAGAAGAAGAGTGGTAAATGTGGTCAGTGCACAATATATACATATGTGAAAATATTATAATGAATCTCATTAGTTTGTATAATTATTATGTCAATAATTATAATTATTTTTTTAAAAACTGGAAGAGGAACAAAATTTAAAGTCTGTAGGCAGTTGCATGCTAATGTAGACTTGGCTTAGTCCACGAAAAACTTGCTAATTACTTGCCCCTTTGGGGGTTCACTCATAATGGAAACACCCAGATTGCTAGAACACTACTGACCATATTCAAGGTTCAGACTCTTGCATACAGAACATGAATCAGGATGCCTGAGACTAAGAATCTTTTGCTGTCATTTGAATATAAGGTTTTTTTTAGCAATGCAGTGTAACAGTGATTCCCCTCCTTCAAGTGATGATTGAAAAGGCAGAGACATGGCTGTCAAGGCAGTAGGAATGGGGTTCTGCATACTGTCTCCACCATTGCAGAAATGCTTCAAACAGATCCTGTCTCTTTTCTACACTTAGTTTTCTCACTTGAAAAGCAATGAAGTGTTAGCAGCTGTGTAGGGTTTGGAGGTGAGGAATTTCCATGGTGTTCATGAGTCAGAGGTGGCCAGAGGGAACTTTTACAGCTGCTTCTCCACCCCTGCATCTCTGGCCATCACAGATGAAAAACAAGGGTTTGTTTTTCAAACAGAAGGATGACAGCTCTTTTGGCACAGGGAGGCAGCAGAGGCCTAAGTCAGGTCACCATGGAAGGAAGCTTTGGAAGTTTCATTATTGAATCCTTTCCCAGCCTCTTGCTTTTCTGTTTCTGTTTATCCCTACATCAATTTTTTTGGTGATTATGATAATATTTATACATTTAAAAAAATCGAATAATCAATGAGAAAAAAGTTAGAGATATCTGTCCTTTTCTCTGTAGAAAGGTAACAAAATTTGGTACATTTTAAGCCTCCCTTTTCCTCTTAATTACTTACTGTGTACATAGTTCCAAGGTGGTTAGTTTAGGTTTACATCATTGTGACAAGAATCAGTGAAATCAGAGTTAGGATGCTACTAGGTGTGCAGGAAAATGGCCACGAAACGGAGTCAGGAAGCCCAAAGTGGAGTGTGCTGAGTCACAACCTCCAGAGATTTTACAAAAACATTTGCCAATTGTCCTTCAGCTGTCTGGGAACTTTCCAGAACATAATCAGCTGGACCATTGGCTAAAGGGTGAATGGGCTTTCCATGGACACTGTGCGAACACTTGTTGGTTCAGGCGGCCCAAGGGAGATTTTCATGGGTAAGGTCTCAAGGTTAAAGAATGAATACATACAAGACATTAACAACAACAGTAAGCAACGTGAAGCAGAGCAGAGAGCCACCTGCATCTTTACTGTGTGGTTCTTTTTTTTTGGTGGTACTGGGGATTGAATTCAGGACCTTGTGCTTATTCTACTGAGCTATCACCCCGGCCTCTTTACCGTATGATTCTTATACAGGTTGTTCTCCCATATTTACATTCTTGTATAGTTTATCTGTGCTAAGTCATGATTACATAACTGTAATCACTGTGCACATGTGCTAGACAAGCAGGGTACATCTTTGGGTGTCCTTAGATGCCCCTGAGTTTGAAGGTTTGAATGATTCTCACATCTCACCCTCTCAAAGGTCAGGGGTTGCTTCAGTTTTTTTTTTTGTCTTTTTGAAACAGGGTCTCACTATGCAGTTCAGGCTGGCAGGGCTGGCAGGGCTGGCAGGGCATGCCTGGGGATGGAACCCACAGTCCCTGTGCCTGCCTGTCGGCATTTTAATCCACTGAGCTATTTGGCCAGTCCTCCCAATAACAATTTTTCAGAATTATCATGAACTATGTTTGCTTCTGCTATTTAGAATACAAGTATTCATATGATTCACATCTGTTCTTATAAAAGATATGTAAGTTTCTCCCAATAAAGGTAAAATTCACTAGTATGCTCATTTCTCAAATACGTATTTGATTGAGGTCATCTGACTTTAAGATCACCAGTCATATCATGTCTCATTTTTTCCACATATTTTTGTTTTGCAAATTATGGCTGGTTATGAAGCTTTAGTTCATAGATTTTAGTGTTTCCCACACTTGGAATTGACCAAGGAGAATCCTCAGAGACCCTGGAGTCAACAGTTCTGGTGAAGGAAAAAGGCTCTTTTGGGTTTCTACTACATAGCTGCCTGCCCACAAGTAACTCATGAATTGTTAGCCAGTCTGGGCTGCTCGAAGCCCAGCTGAGATGGGTTTGGAGTGAGGCTTCTCAGAAATGAAAAAGGTCATCAGCACTTTCTGCATGGTTGTTTTCTCCTTGGTATCATAAGAGGGAAACTTATTCATTTCAAATTATATCATCCACTAGAACTAAATCTACAACTATTAAAAAAAAATCTCAAAGTATATTTAATTGCTCAGTATAGTTTAGTTCTACTTCATTTGATTTTTTGAGCATCTAATATTTACAAAAGCTTGGACTCTGGAATTATGAAGTGAATAAGATTCTGTTGCCCATTTTCTAGAAGTTTCTGAAGGTATTGGGAACCATTAGGACCCTGGGCAAGACCCCCTTGTCTGGGCCTTAGGAAATTTGAGGATAATTTAGGTTCTCTCACAACTTCCCAATTTGTGAGATAGGCATGGCCTTTGTTGGAAGTGAGGACTAACACAGGAAAACAACTCTCCTGAGTGTTCATGTATACCCTTTTTATTCTTTTATTGTAAAATATACATGTTAGACTTACCGTTTTACCAAATTGTACATATTTTATAATTTGGTGGCAGTAAGTACATTCACACTGTTGTATGACCAAAACCACCATCCACCTCTAGAGTGCCTTCATCTTCCCAAACTGAAACTCTGCATCTCTTCAACACTGGCTTCCACCCTTTACCCTCCACTCCTGGCAACATTTCTACCTTTGGCACCAGAAAAGGTTAGGTCCTCAGTGCGAGGATGTCCATGTCTGTGGGTCTGACTGCCCTTAGGGCCTCACAGGAGCAGAATTGCAGGCTACTGGTCCTTTTACAACTGGCTTTTCACTCAACATAATGTCTTTAAGGTTCATCCTGGTTTTTCTTATGGAGGAATTATGTTTTATTGTGCAGCTACACTGTATGTTACTTGCCTATTCCTCTGACTGGGACACTTGAGCAGCCTTCACTTTGTGGCTATTGTGAGCTTGACAGTGCCAGTATCTCTCCAAAGCCTGCTCTTCAGTTCCGTTGGGTATGTTCCCAGAAGTGGAACTCCTGCATCATGCAGTAATTCCAATTTTAAAGAAATAACAACACTATTTTCCAACTGTTTACATGCCTACCAAGAGTGAACATGGGTTCCAATTCCTCTATATCCTGATCAACACCTGCTATTTTCAAACAAGCAGTTTTTTCTTTGAGGTTCTGGGTATGGAACCCAGGGCCTCACTGTTCTACCACTGAACTAACTCCAAGCCCTAAATTAATTTAATGTCTTTTAATCCCACATGAAGCATGGGGTTTCCGGGCCCACTGTCAGAGCAGCTCTTTCTTTTTCCTCACTCACCTGGGGAGCTGGTCCTTCCTAGAGTGAGTGCATGAGAAGTGTGGGACCTTCCTGATCACCCTCAAATCATCAATCCAGGAAACAGCACAGAAGGATCCCCAGAGCCTCTTAAGTGCTTCAGGGTCAGGGGGGTTCCTTGCCCAGAAGAGTGCAATTGCTCATGCTGTGGTGAGAAAAGGTTCCTTTTCCTCCCTCCCCCTCCCTTCTCCTCTTCTTCTTCTTTCCTCTCCTCCTCCGTTAGGTCCTCCTTCTGGGTCCCCTGGGATTTATATGGAAGTCAGGCAAAGGGCTAAAGGAAATCTTTCTAGTCTGCACCCAGCTTAAGGAGATCAACAATTAGGTCCTCAGTGTGAGGATGTCCACTGCCCTCTGAGCTGGGGAGGAGAGGTCTGGCAAGGGCAGCCCCTCTGCTGGTGACCTGTGCTCCCTAGGACCCTGCCTCTCCTTTTTGTTCTTTTTTTTTTTTTTGGTAGAACCAGGGATTGAACTCAGGCCCTTGCTGCCTCTCCTTTTGGGAAGCCCAGATTTCTATCCTTTTCTCTGGTCCAAGGTTTATCTCAACCTCATGTGGCAGTGGAATAATCCCAGGCAGTGAAAGCAGGTGGGCTGGGGAAGGGAATTGAGGAGGACCTGCCTCTCCATACTGGTCCCCTTAGGAAGGGAAGAGGGCTTCTGGGTGGGTTGAAGTCACCACACCGGGACAAAGTGGGCAGATTTCACAAGAGTGTCAAAAAGATCCATGAAAAAGATCCCTTCAGAATAATTTCCTTACAGTGCTGGGGTACACTGCACAACCTGTCTTTGATGGGGATAAAACATCCTGTGCTGGCACCAGTAGGACCCACCAGCTATTCTTCTTTGGTGCAGCACAGGCCTGGGGACTGACAGGTAGGGAGGAATTAGCCCCTATCTTCTCCAAGGCAGAGAGGCCTTGAGGTAGGAACTTGTGTTGGGGAGCTAGTGGCTGCCACTGACAGTGAAAGGAGATTATTTTCATTTACACACACACACAGAGGTTAAAATGGACATTTTACAGTTTTAAAGGTTAAGTAGGGGCCGACCAGATAGCTCAGCGGACTAAGGCACCTGCTCAGGCAGACCCAGGGACTGGGGTTTGATCCCAGGCATGCTGCACCGTCCCTGACACTGGGGCATGCTGAGATGGCAAGTGGATGTGGTGGTGTGTGCCTGTAATCCCAGCACTTGGGAGGCTGAAAAACAAGAGGATCACTGAGTCCAATTTGCATAGTGAGATCCTGTACTAAATAATTTTTAAAAAGAGGTTAGTAGAGCCAATGTGTTTATGGAGGATAGCCCTAACATTCTGGCAAAAGGAAGCTGCTTGGACTCGGTTTTGAAAAATTGACCCATTCCTTATGGAGGTCAGCCACACTACAGCCCTGTCAAGAAATGGATGTTTCTTTTCAAAAAAGATCCTATTTCTAAGAAAACAGGCACCAAGACTGACCCAGGAGGGGGCATTTCTACCTTTGGTTATTTTTAGTAATATAGCCATACACCACTAAAAGAAGGTATACATTCTAACAAATGTGAAGGTGGGAGACTTGGTCATGGTGCGCACAAACTAAGACATCAAGATGCTGGCAACATCAGGAGGTAAGCCCACCATATCTGTCTCTACCATTGGCTGGTGTATAATAGCACATGACTGTTGCAAAACCCACCACTTATTAGCACATGTTAAGTACCAGGCATTGTGCAGAGAGCATCTTCTCTACCAACTGTAGGAGGTACTTTTTAAAAATCTTCTAAGCCAGGCATGGTGGCGCATGCCTGTAATCCCAGCACTAGGGAGGCTGAGGCGGGAGGATTGTTGTGAGTTCGAGACCAGCCTGAGCTACAAAGTGAGCTTAAGGCCAGCCTGAACTGCACAGTGAGACCGTGTCTCAAAAAGACAAAATAAATAAATAAATAAATAAATAAATAAATAAATAAATCTTCTTCATTGGGAAAAAAAAAAAAAAAAAAAAAAGACCCAGGAAAGTGAGGTGACTTGCTCAAGACCAAGAGTTAAAAAAAAAAAAAAAAGTTCTTTCACTCAAGCATCCCCAAATAATTGAAAAACATTTGTTTCTGTAAATTTACTAACAGTTTAATAAATTCTGCTTCAAAGCAAAACTTTTCCCCTATTTCTGATACTGCTTCCTTCTTCTGGATTAACTGGATCTACTGGACACCACAGGTGGGCCAGGAAATCTTGCTCCACGGGCTTCATGGATGTATCCCAGGCAACTGTCTCCTCCTGAGTCTCTGTGCTGATAAAAAGCACATTACTGTCCAGATGCCCGGTCTGGGCCACTGGCTGCTGTTGTATGGTCCAGGAGTAAAAATAGCTTGTACTTTTTGTTGTTTTTGAAACAGTCTCACTATGTAGCCCAGGCTGGTGTCAAACTCAAAGTGATCCTCCTGCCTCAGCTTCCTGAGTGCTGGGTTACAAGAATGTGCCACCACACGTGGCATGCACCACCATGTTCAAAAATGCACATTACTGGGGCCAGGGAGATAGTGCAGTTGAATAAGCACTTGCCTGGCAAGCACAAGGGCCTGAGTTCAATCCCCAGTTCCACAAAAAAAAAAAAAAAAAAAAAAAAAAAGCACATTACTAAGTGGATGAAGAAATTTAAAATATTTCATGTTAGATGAAAGCTGGATGAATTTTTTACTTTATTAAAAAGTAAAAAAAAGTAATTTGACAACCAGGTATTTGGATTATGTGCTTTGAACATGTATATATGCACTGTTCTACAGGTGTTTTTCTCAGTACAATGGCAGAGATGAAAAGTTGCAAGAAGGGCTAGATAGATAGCTCAGAGGATTAAAATGCCTGCTTAGGCCAACACAGGGACCAGGGTTTGATTCCCAGCATGACATGCCGGCCCTGCCCCTGGGTCTGAGATGGCAATTGAGACTGGGTGTGGTGGTGCCTACCTGTAATCCCAGGCTTGGGAGACTCAAAACAGGAGGGTCACTATGAGTCTAATCTGTGCAGTGAGACCTTCTAGACTCTGCACTAAATATGTAATTTTAAAAAAATGGGGTTAGGGCTTTCTGAAAGTGGCTGAATTATGGGGGCTATATAGCTGACTTGCTGTTAGGAGCTCTTATCAGGAGAGGATGGTCCCTGGGGAGGGTGTTTCTCCCTTCCAGGCTCCTTCTGTAGCTCTTTGCTTGAAGTGCACTGCTTTCCTTTCCCTAGACTACTACCATATGGTTTCTATGTTTGAACCTGCCAAATATGGACTGATCCTTCTAAAATGTGAGCAAATTTAACCCCTCCTCAAATTGGGTAGGTATTTTGTCCCATGGTAAGGAAAGTAACTAAGACACCTGGACTACACAACTGATATCTTGGGCCATCTTGCCTTTTATCAAAGGAAACTGTCTTTAACCAATATGGTGCGTACATGATGCTCATGTACTAAGAGTTCTATTCAAGCACATCTCACTTTTGTTTCCTGAGCTGAGTCTTCTGTCACACTGCTAGCTCCTTTGTTACCAAGTTAAAAATATATGTGGAAGCTGGGCATGGTGGCACAGGCCTGTAATCCCAGCACTTGGGAGGCTGAGGCAGGAGGATTATTGTGAGTTAGAGACCAGCCTAAGCTACAAAGTGAGCTTAAGGCCAGCCTGGACTGCATAGTGAGACCTTGTTTCAAAAAAAAAAAAAAAAAAATGGAAAAGATCAATTTGTCAAAAAACATTTTTTTTTTTTTTTTGATTTTCAGTGCAAAGAAAGGTTCATGTCTCAAAAACCAAACAAAGGGGCCGGGGAGATGGCTCCGTGTTATAAGCGCTTCCCTGGCAAGCACAAGGGCATGAGTTCAATCCCCAGTTCCACAAAAACAAAACAAAACAAAAAACAAAAACAGGTCACAAAACGGCAGCACATATTGATGACAGGGAGAGAAAGTCACTGCTGACCCCAGGCTTGGTCCTAGTCCTTCAGGTGTCACTTCAGCTCCTCCTGAGACCAGCTGTTGTGGACTCAGGGCTCCAACAGCTGCACACTTAACTCTCACAGGACCACTGAGAGGAAATTCTATTCCTGTCTTCTCCCTGTTACAAACAGGAAAACAAAGCCTGGGAGGCCAAGTAAAGCCCAGATCGAAAGTTGATGCACAGGGAAGATGGCACAGGAATATATGCTGGGGCCACAACAAGGACACCAAGCCCTCATGGATCTATTCCTCCATTCTGAACACAGGGACTTTCCATGCTGCCTATTGGTGAACAGTGGTTAGGCACACATGAGATAATGATGCATCAGAACCAAAGGACCTTCCCTGCTATCTCCTAAAGTTTTCTCCTTCTTAGCCTTTTACATCTGTTATATTTACTACAAATACCAACTCTAGGTGGTTTATATTTCTTTTTTTTTTTTTACACCTACACTTAACCGTAAGAAGCTAGGGATGGTGGTACCTATTTGTAATTCCAGCATCCAGGAGGCTGAGACAAGGTCAGCCTGGGCTACAAAGTGAGTTCAAGGCCAGCCTGCTACATATTCTGTCTCAAAAAGGTACACATGTACACACACACACACACACACACACACACACTAACAGTTATATATATAATGAAAAATAACATTACATTATGGAATTCAAAATTAAATTCTATACCCACACGGTCACTTCCATTTTCCAGATTTGATGAGACAGTAAAAACATGGAAGGAAAACTTGCTATTTACTGCACATAAACTTTAAACTTTACCTTATAAATGCTATGAATGCATTTAAATCTTCTCTTCTATGCATTTTCATATTTAAGTTTAGAAAAGTTCTCCCCAGTTTCTGTTTTCTTTTTCAGAAAATAAAAGGTTTGGAAGAAAAAAGAAAAAACTCATCTTCAAGATATTCTGGGTTTGCCCTAGAAAATGCAAATTTACTTTACAACCATAATTTAAGGCAACGTAGTATGAAATCTTCTGCCCTATCTGCCACAATATGAATTCCTATATGAGCCAGTGGGATTGTTTCTCAACCGTAAGTCCAAGATGGGAGAGCTTCCAAGTGGGCCAGCTTGAGGCCCTTCTAACTGGGAGAAGCAGGGCTGTTTCCACAACTTTCTATTCCTAGACTCTAGCCCCAGAGGCTGCACAGAGATGCTACCTACCCTTACCCACTTTTCCAACTCCAGCTGTTTCTAGGGGGGCAATAGATGGGTCCAGAAGGAGTCACGAAGGCACCAAATGGCAAAAGTTCTTTTTTCTTTCCTATTATCTGTCAAAAATAGTATTAGAAGATGGGATTGAGTGCAGAGCTCTGAGCTGCGGTCAAGGCTCCCATCCTATGCTCTGTGGGTCTAACCCCTTCCCCCAGGGCTGCTCCCACCGTCCTGCTGTGTGGCTTCTCTCAGAGAAATGACTCTTTCCATCTGTAAAATGAACAAGGGTTGATGTAAGGATCAAAGGGAAGTAGTCTTAGGCTGAAACATTTTATAGAAACAGCCAAACTGATCTCCAAGGCAAATCAAGAGGTCTGATGCCCAGGTATGAGTTTTCAGTCATTTTCCTACACCGGGGACAAAATACCTGACACCACCTACTTAAAGGAGAGATTTACATTGGTTCAGTTTTGCTAGATTCAGTCTATGGTCAACATATAAAGAGGGATGGTGGGAAGGCCTAGGGAAAAAAAGCTGTTCATGTAACAGAACCTAGGAAGGAGAAGGCTACAAGGGAAGAATTAGGGAGAATACAACCTTTAGATTGAGCCCCAAGTGACTCACTTCTCATCTGGCACCACCTCCCGACAGCAAATTTAGCAATAACTCAGCAATGTATGCATCCACTGATGAATGCAGCTCTCATCATCCAGTCACCTTCTAAACACCCTCTGAACACATGACTCTTCTGGATGACATTTTAGACTTAAACCTCAGGAGTGGGGAAGCTGCACAAAGGAAGCTTTTCTGCAGTCCTTTCAGCTGCTGTCTAGCCGGAGTGAACATGGCTTTAGGAAGCCCTAAGCCAAAGACTTGCCCCAAACTAATCTTCCCTTCAATGAGAAGCTTCACAGTGGCAACCATTGTAGCAGCAGGTACCACTGCCTGTTACATTCATTGGTGCCTTTATTTCCTTGTTCACTAACTTATCTCATTTTCAGTTCTATGAGATGGGAATTCTTCCCCATTTGATAAATGAGAAGTTCAGAAAATTGCCCAGAACACAGTTAAAGGGGGCAGAGCTGAGATTGGGGCCAACTGGACTTAAGTCCTGCTGCCAAACTGAACCACAGAAATCTCCAAAGGAGATGCAGAATAGTTCCTGCTGGCATCTCCTAATGACATATGATTGTTGTGTAAGAGCTGGAATGCTTCCTGAGGTTGCAGGCTACCAAGGTGGCCTTCCCCTGCACCACACATGTATGCAGAGTGCATAGACAGAGTGGCTTCTAGGCCATCCTGAGCCTGCAGCCTCCTGGTCCAGGGTTGTCACCTGCACAAATTCTACTGATGCAGATCCACTCAGGCCAAGAGCTATCAAAACAGGACATGTTCACTAACAAATATCTTTCTTAGCACAAATTAAATGGGCTGAGAGGGGTGCTATGAGGATAAAGTATGAGATAATTCTACCTATACAGCACACCAGACCCAGTCTGAGGACCACAGGCAGGGGCTCCACAGGGTTGTTGTTCTGTGGCCAAGTTCCCTGCCAGCCTCTGCTGGGTACTATGTGAGGTCACAAAAGCAGTAGGATTTTAGTTCTTGTTGCTTTCTGCACTACAGTTTTGACTGCTGAATCCACATTGAGCCTTGACATGGTGGGCTTCACCTCTCACAATGATGTAATATTTGGGTGGACGGATGGTCATAGTTTTCCTATACATAGTACTTTTCTGGGGCAATTAATTCTCACAGATTTGTGATTCATCTTAACTCCTCCCTCAAAGATCATATTTTCAAAAGAGCTTTGTTTGGTAAACAAGAAAGGGACTGCTGAAGACTGGTAAGCCTGCATGGCTATAGCCTGAAGGGTCTAGGACTCAGAAGTAAATAGTCAAAAGTTGTCTAGAGGTAGTTAGAAGAGCCAGCGAGATAGCTCAGGGAACCACGCGCCTGTTTATAGACTGGGGTTTCATCACCAGCACCACATGTTGTGCCAGCCCCACCCCTAGGCATACTGAGAGGGCCATTGGTGGTGCACACCTATATCCCAGCACTGGGAGACTGAAAACCGAAGGATCACCAAGACCAAGCTGCACAGTGAGACCCTGTACCAAATACATTAAAAAATTAAAACTAAAATTAAAAAAAAAAAACAGTAGTAGGCAGAGGTACTATAAGATACACATATCAAGTGGGATCAAATAAAGTTCTCTGAGAAACAGGTGCTCCCTACCAAAAAGTCCTCATATGGAAACCCCAATTAACATTTTATTCCAGAAAGAACACTGTTTACAGAAGCTACAAGGAAGGAGCATACATCAAGTGTGAAGCTTCCCACCAAAACCCCTCAAGGATTTTTCAGCATGAGTCCATGCCCTCGTACCCAGTATGTCCAACTTAACTTCTTTTGCATCCCAGCCTAATAAGAGGTCTTCTGAAGCCCCTGTTTCTGATGACTAAAGGACATAACAGCTCCACAGCAGGGGGGTGGGGTGGAAGTGGGGAGAAAGACAGATGGATGGACCCTGGGACTTTAAGACATAAGTGAGTCGTCAGTTTTCATTAAATGTTTCTTTCAACTATACTGATCAAAATGGGTATCATCATTTTTAGTATTCCCAAGTAAGGAAAGAAGCAATTACAGCACATGGCCAGCTGAGTACAAGAAGCCTCAACACAGGGATGAGCTGGAGGGAAGGAGTCATCCTTCTAGACCTAAAGCAGGTACAGAATGGCTGCCACAGGATGCCCTCACCATACAGGCAGGAAGCATGGGGACCTTATGTGTCAGATCCATTGGTTTGGAGGACCTACTCTGTCACACTTCCTGCATCCAACTTCTTACCCGTGGAGATTAAGGTACCCCATCACAGCAACAGCCTCTTCCCAAGTTCCCATTTGCTCTGGTTATTCCTCTTAGTGGAGGGGAGGGAGTGTGGGACTGAGAAAAACAACAAAACCAAAAACCAAGAACTATGACAAGAACATACTTTCAATTCCAGTACAGGTAACATTCTTTTTTTTTTTGGTACTGGGGATTGATCTCACAACCTTGTGCTTGCCAGGCAGGCGCTGTGCCACTGAGCTATATCCCCAGCCCTAAAGCAAATTCTTACAGCAGAATAGCCAATTAGCAAATTCACTGATAATTCTTCTGTTTACATTCAAATGATAAATAATCTTGCATAATGGTGTTAATCCACAATCATGTGGACAGGTCCACTTCCATTCTGTGAAATATAATATGAAATTTAAAAAATACTCATGGAAACATAAAGCACTTGTTTATTATTGCTATAACCAAGGCAAAAAAAACTCTTAAAACAATCAGCCTTGATAAGGAAAGTAGAATCAGAACCAGTACTCGTGAATTACAATTCATTTTCTGCTGCTGAGACTTCAATATTTCACATATACCACCTACCACAAGACCTTTATTATACAGGAGGAAGAGAGCTTGGAAGTTACAAAGTGTAGCTTGACCACCTGTCTAGTTCTTGACTTCAGACCAATCACTCACCCCTTTGAACTCATTTCATCCTATAAAAAAACATGGAAGCAAAGGGGCCATGACAAACCTGCCCACATGGAAGATCAATTGAGAGAAGATGAATGGAACTGCAGTAAACTCTAAGAGTCATACAATATACTAATGCAAAGAGAAGGTTCATCATGAAAGTTTTAAGTTTATGGAAGCCTGCAAGACAGTCACCCAGAATCATAACTCACAGGGAAGGACCAGAGACAAAGGATATTAATAGTCAAGGCTCCAGGCTCACTGAAGAATCTGGCTTGATAAGCCATGTAATATGGACCCAACTATAACCTAGAAACACTGTCAGTTTTATTTTACCTCAATATACATTTATATAGGCAATAATAAAAAAGTGAACACAATGATTCAGTGAGTTTTACCTAGCTTCAAGAATAAAGCATGCAGTTACAAATGAGAGGTAGAAAAACACTGTACTAAAGACCTAAAAAATACAAACATCATATAAACAAACGTTCAAATTAACTGCTGGAATTTATAAAGATAAATAAGGTTAAAATTACATTATTTTATCAAAGTAAAGCAAAACCATATTTGTTTGTTTCTATCAGTATACTAAAATTTGAGTAATGCCGAAGAGCTTCATTGTGCAACTGTCAGAATTCAGATTATTCTAGGTAAAAGGATTAAAATAAAAGGATTAAAACTGGTAAAATTTTTTATTCAAGTATTCAAGCAGGTAAGGTAAAGAAACCAAACAATATACAATGTAGGAACTGTTCTCAGAGGGATGTTAAGTTAATTGCCTGCATTTTCTATGACTAACTATTTGGTGAACTCTCAGGATTAACATTAAAAGATTATACATTAGGCTGGAGACAGTTGTCATTGTCCCAAGAGAAAACAAAACCTTCTTTTTCAGTAATTGCATGTAGAAACTCCACATCACTAACAAGCCTTTAATAACCACTTTGTTTTGACTCTGAAAATTCTCAGGAGTAAGTATCTATCTCTGCATTCATGTAGTTTCTCTAATACTGCCCAAATAAACCTAGCCTTTAATACACCTAAGGTCACAGGCATCAATGCACATCAATGCATGCACAATAAAAAAATGCAAACAAAAGCAAACAAACAGCAACGCAAAATATTATTGAGAAGATCTGTTGGTATCAATAAACATGTAAAAACAATGCAAAGGTTCACATGAACACAAGTTTTGACCATCTGAAAGTTCAATAGCGATTATATATCAATTATGGAAAGGGTATATATGTATATAATCAAGTAAAATATTTTAAACAAGTCCACTGTTCCTCCATTAGTTTTAAATTGCAAAATCCAATACACAACTGTTTTAATAAATTAGTGCAATATGAAAGATTTTGGAAGATTAACATGTGTCCACATAAGATCAAATGGAAGATTTAAAATTTCCTCCAACAGCCATCGTTTGCTTCTTCTTAAACTATTTCTTCCTGAGCTGTCTGACGATACATGCTCAGAGATTCAGACCAACTCATGCCAAATATCAAACTGCATGGTGAGATGTAGATTCCTTGCTTGTATACACCTCAGCAAACATAAAATTTTACACCACCCTGTGAACTGAACAGAATGCCACTTGCTTTGTTTAATTATCTGTAAGAATAACTGTAATGATAATTCTAGTAGTTAAGTATATTTATTTACCAGGTTCAAATTTGGAGCCAAGTGGAATACTTTTACTTCTTTTAAAAAGAAAAATGGGAAAGGGGAAGGACTTCTCCAATAAGGTGGGTTTTCTATAATGTAGTTTTTGGATTGTTTTCCTTCTTGAAATTGCTGCTTACTCTTTGGTAGTCACCAGTTAAGAAACTATAGTTTCCTGGGAATGGGTGACAGGAATGAGTGGTGCTCCCAAACGAATCACCTCATGCTCCCACACAGGCCATAGGCAAGCCAGCTGCTCACACAGTCCCAGTGCTGCAGCAGAGTGCTGACAATCTTCTCTCAATGCTAGATTTATCTAGAATCAAAGTAATATAAAATTAAATTCATAAAAACTATTTATGTTTTTAAAACAAAGCAACTCCATTGACATCATTATCTCTATACTATCTTTGCCCCAAAGTCAACAGAAAGCAAATACCTTTCCTTTTTTTGGCAGTGACAGGTTACACAGGATTTCTAGTAAGTGCTAAATATAGATACATGTCACACAGAGAATATTTATTTATTTATTTATTTATTTTTTTTTTGTCTTTTTTGAGACAGGGTCTCACTATGCAGTTCAGGCTGGCCTTGAGCTCACTTTGTAGCTCAGGCTGGTCTCGAACTCACAACAATCCTCCTGCCTCAGCCTCCCGAGTGCTGGGATTACAGGCATGCGCCACCACGCCCGGCTCACAGAGAATATTTAGATTTTATTTATTTATAAATTTAGGACAAGGTCTACAGGGTATCACTTATATAGATGGGTTTTTTTTTTCAGTACTGGGGATTGAACTCAGGACCCCACATTTGCCAGGCAAGCATTACATAGTGATTCTCTTGTTTTCAGCCTCCCAAGTTCTGGGATTACAGGCAGGTGCGCCACCACACCCACTGTCTCAGCATGCCCTGGGGGCGGGGCTGGCACAGCATCCTGGGGATGGAATCCTGACCTCTGTGCTCTGCCTAAGCAGGTGTTTTAGTCTGCTGAGCTATCTGGCCAGCCCTTGAACATTTAGATTTTAATAGTTAGCTTGCTTATAAAAATATGAATAATTTTAGGACAGCCATCTTCTAGGCTATACAGAATGTGGCATAACTGTGTATACTAAGATATCTACCACCTCACCTCTTCAAAAACAAGATTACTGGCTTGTATTTGATAGATAATAACAGCATCCTGATATGCTATCAGTCTCCACCTTTAATCTGCAATACAGGGATCTTTATAGGATTTTTCAGGTACTAAGCCCAGGAGCAAAATAGCTACATTTAATAATAAAATAGCTGCATTTAATAATAAAAATACTGTTCCTATGTATACTAGAACATATTTGCCAACAAAGTAGTGCGTAGAAATCTTAAGACTAATGACAAAAGTCATTCATGCTTGGTATTTTTTAATCCTCACAACCCTAAAAAGTAGGCACCATTATCGTGTATAGAAGAAACTGAGACCACATAAAGTTTCAGTAATTTGCTCAAGCTTGGAAAGCCAAGATTCAACACAGGCAATATGATCCCAAACTCTTACATTTTTTTACTATGTCTGTAGGAGCAGCTAATTTGTATAATAGAAATATATTATACAAATTATATTTGAAAAAGAAAAATGGAAAAGGGGAAGGACAAATTATATTTGTATATAATAAGTACATACCACTCATCCCAAAGGTCAGTCCCAAGATCCCCAGTGAATTCCTGAAATCATGGATTGTACTAAACTCTTTGAGTACTGCTAAGTGACTAATTGGCATGGAAGCTCTAGACAAAGGGATGATTTTTTTTTTTTTTTTGTGAAACCAGAGATCGAACTCAGGCCCTTGTGCTTGCCAGGGAAGCACTTATTCCACTGAGCCATCTCCCCAGCCCAGACAAAGGGATGATTCACATCCCAGATAGAACAGAGCAAGACAGCTCAAGATTCCATCATGCTACTAATCAAAACAACAAAATTTGCAATTTACGCTTCTGGAAATTTTCATTTAATATTTTTAGATATTGGCTGACATTGCATAACTGAAATTGTGAGAAATAAAACCACAGATGAGAAATTACTGTATATATCAGCTTACATTTATGTACATTTTCAATATCTGCAGGGTCCTGTAGAATCTTAGTCAGGCCTTCTAAAAGAAGCGCTGCCTTATGATAACGATAAACAATATCTTCTGTCTGTTGAAACATCTCATCCAGGGCAGCAGACTGAACCTGGAACCAGTCAACAAAAGCAAGAAGATTCTCAACTTTTCCTAGAAAAGAAAAGTCTACTGGGCTAATGCACCTTTAAATAGCTTTAAAATTAATACATTTTAATGAAATGATATAGTTCATTGAACTATATAAAACTTGAAAGATTTCCCCAGGATGAACCATATAAAGAAGCAGCTTTCCATAAAAGATCTACATTTAAACACAGCCTTCTGATACTTAGGGCCATTATCCAAAATCAGAACCCTTCTAAACTGACTTTTTTTTCTCCTATACTTTAGGGAAGGGTCTACAGGGTGTTCAAGGTCTCACTAATAGATCAGACTCATAGTAGTCCCCCTGTGTACAGCCTCCTAAGAGCTGGGATTACAGGTGCACGCCACCACACCCAGTCTCAATTGCCATCTCAGTACACGGGGGTGGGGGGGTGAAGTGGGGGAGTGGGGTGTGTGGGGGTTGGCACAGCAGGCCTGGGGATTGAACCCCCAGCCACTGCACCTACTTGTAGGCGCTTTAATCAACTGAGCTATTTGGCCGGCCCTAAACTGACCCTTTATAACTTCATTAAAAGTTTACTTTAAACATATATTTTCACACTAAGGTAACCTGGCATTTCATTAAAATATACTTTGTTACAATATTATGGTTCAATTATTATTATTTATTGTTTTTGTAGTACTGGGGATCAAACTCAGGACCTTACACTTGCCAGTCAGGTGCTTGTGCAACTGAGCTATATCATTGGTCTCTATGGTTAAATTATGTTAAATGTCATTTGTCAGCTTCTTTTTCTAGTCAAAGAATTTTCAGGTGTTCATTTATTTGTGCATCCAGAAATATTTATTGGATAGCAACTAATTTTCAGGCACTGAGCATACCTGAAACAATGCTCACTATCTGAAGAGAGATATATTCCCAAGAAATGTGAAATTCAAATTCTAACGGGAACACTTTATATGGGAGGAAGTACTGGATGGTATGGGTTACATAGGCCACACATCTAACCCTAACTATGGAAGGAAGAGACCAAAGAAAACCTCTAGCAGTTGATGTTTAGCCTGAATATTAAAAAAAAGAAGCAGGTGCCAAGTGATGCCGAAGGTGAAAATGAGTTTTCCACAAGAGGACATTTATGGTATTCACACAGGTTTTCCAAACAGCATTCTTATTTTATTAAATGCCAAACTCTCAGGAATTCAGGATCTTAATTTACTTGTTAATACATGTCTTGATTTCTTTAAAAAATGAATACACTTATTATTTTTTTTTTGTCTTTTTGAGACAGAGTCTCACTATGCAGTTCAGGCTGGCCTTAAGCTCACTTTGTAGCTCAGGCTGGTCTCGAACTCACAACAATCCTCCTGCCTCAGCCTCCCGAGTGCTGGGATTACAGGCCTGCGCCACCACGCCCAGCTAAAAAATGAATATACTTATGATAAAGTTAATAAAATGCATACAGAAAATTAGAGCAATGAAACAGAAAAATAAATGTTACTGGTACTTCTAAGCTTGCTAAATAGGCATGGCATAAAGAAGAACCTACTGAAGTTGTAGGGCTATTATTATCAGAAAGAAAAGCAGCAATATAATTTCTCATTAGAGGACATACTTCCTGGTACAATATTCTTTTTGAACAGGCTCTTGTTGTTAGTTGGAGCTGGTCTTGAATTCACTATGTAGCCCAGGCTGGCTTCAAACTTGTGATCCTCCTGCCTTAGCCTTCAGAGTACTGGGATTACACCCTGACCTGGCACAATATTCTTTTTTTTTTTTTTTTTTTTGTATTTTTAGGGAATGGTCTACAGGATGTTCAGGGTCTCACTATTAGATCAGACTCGAAGTGATCCGCTGGGATCACAGGTGTGTGCCACCACACCCAGTCTCAAATGCCATCTCAGCAAGCCCTGGTGGTGGGGCTGGCATGGTAGGGCCAGGGATTGAACCCCTGGCCCCGTGCCTGCTTGAGGGCGCTTCAATCTGCTGAGCTATTCAGAGGCACAATATTCTTATGAAGTCTTAAATCAGAATGGTACAATGCATAATATTTTTAATGGTTTAGAACCATACAATGTGTACTATTTTGGTCAGTTTATATTCCAAAGTTACTTTTATATGACTATTTTAAATAAGGATAAGAGTGCAATGTCTTATAACTCAAAGTAAATAAATGGAGGTCATATATTAATATTAATGTGGTAAAAATAGTATCTCAATAAATAAAATTCTTCCAGCTTAACTATCCCTATTTTCATGTATAATTCACAGAATAGTTCCTCCTTATAGAGGAGAAAACAAATGGTTTCCAATGTTATAACCACATAATTAGAAAAGCAGGTTCTCCTTGATATCCACACTTTAATACTCAGGAACTGGAACTTTAGTGTACCTGAATGTTGGTTAACAAAGTAGTACTTTTTCTTTTTTTTTTTTTTTTAATTCCTTGATTTATTACAGTGTCTCCCTACACATCACGGATTCTTTTTTTGCGGGGGTGGGGGGTGAGCTCAGCCCGCCCTGCGGAGAGGGGCTGGCATGGCATGTGGTGCTGGGGCTCAAACCGCGGTCCCTGAGAGGCGCTCTAGACCGCTGAGCTGTCTTGCCAGCCCTACTTTTACTTTTATTGAGCAAAAACTAATTAATTGGTTGGCTGGCTGATTCATATATACTTGTGATGCTAGGGATCAAACTCAAGGCAAATATTCCACTATGAATTATACCTTCAACCCCCCCAATTTCTTAAGAAGTAGAAAATGAATAAATAAATCCAGTCAATACTTATGGATGCAAACTATAAAAAGATAACATTGAATATTAGTAAGATTTAACAGGGGATATAATAAAATTTTATTAAATATGTTACCAGATTTTAAAAATTATATTAAGTCCATTAAACTGCAATGAGTGTTACTGAAATGTTGGTAGGTCCAATTACTCCCTTAGGAGATAATTACAATACTTGAGACTTGAGAGGTGTTTAGGACATATGGTATACTTTGAAAAAGAATGTCAAGCACATGTTCAAAAGACATTCTTAGAGGGAAGTACTCTAGTGCTATAAAATGTTAAAGCTTAAAAATAGTTACCATTTCCACTGCACAATTATAGATGAGTTTCTCTGCAGTTACACTGTTGATTTCATCAATAAATCTCTGTTTGTCAGAGAAGAAGCGATTTAGTTTTTCTGTAAGTTTCTTGCACATGGTAATGCAGAACTTATAGCGCTCATTCAGATTTTTCACAACTGGAAAAAAGTTAAGATGGGAATTAACATTAATTTAATTAACATTAAAATAACAACATAACAGGAACCTTTCCTTCTGATATAAGTGACACCACATGATCATAAAGGAAAGGATTGATCATGTTCTATGATCATTTTTCCAGTATGAAAAGATAGTCTTTCTGACTTCTCTCTGTACAAGTAAATGGTGAAAAACCAAAAAACAGCCATCTTTTCTCCTGTACAGAATAGAGTAACACAGATATTCCTCCTCAAAAATTTCTTCTCTTGGTATGATGAGAAGGGGTGACTCCAGGGTCATGAAGCCTCAAACTGCCATCTGCTTCCATACCTTGTTTCACAGTTGTTGACGGGCTCAGCTTCCCAGACTTGATCTGGGCTTTGGCGAGATGCAGGGAAGCTGCAAGCAGCTGTGCTGCTTTCATGTATAACACCAGCTGCTCCACCCTCCTGCACCCAGAAGACAGGAACACAGTGTTACCTTTTCAATCAATCTGCCAGACTCTGCATACCACAGATTAGCCCACCATTCATAATGTTTCTTAGGGAATGTCTTCCTAGCTTTTTTTAATGCACATATAACTCCTAAAGGGGGAGCACTTGGCTTGGAGCAAGATGTGTGAACTTTGAATACAACATAAACACTAAGATAAAAATTCACAATCTCGCCAGGCATGGTGGCGCAGGCCTGTAATCCCAGCACTCGGGAGGCTGAGGCAGGAGGATTGTTGTGAGTTCGAGACCAGCCTGAGCTACAAAGTGAGCTTAAGGCCAGCCTGAGCTGCATAGTGAGACCCTGCCTCAAAAACAAAAAAACAAAAAAAAAAAACAAAAAAAAAAACAAAACCAAAAAATTCACAATCTCCTTGTCATCAAGTATCTTCAACGGTATAATTTATAGGAAAAAGGCAACACTAGGATTATGCAATAAACTCTCAGCTCATATATATCATGGAACACATGTATATCATGAAATAACTTTCAAGAGATTCCATTGAGCTGGGCATGGTGGCGCATGCCTGTAATCCCAGCACTCGGGAGGCTGAGGCAGGAGGATTGTTGTGAGTTCGAGACCAGCCTGAGCTACAAAGTGAGCTTAAGGCCAGCCTGAACTGCATAGTGAGACCCTGTCTCAAAAAGACAAAAAAAGATTCCATTAAAGCTTTTAATGAGATGTGATTTTGAGTGGATACCAATGCCTATTTCTAAGGTGTAAGTTTATAGAAAACAGGAAGAATCTAGAAATAAACTAGAAATGGAACCTACCCCCAGTCTTTGCTCAGCTGGCTGATCTGGTCCACGATCACGCTCTCTTGAATCTGGTACAAGGATACAGCAGATGTGCACAACTCAGGATTTCCTCCCCGCACCGCTGTTAGGTCCAGCACACACTCAGTGAACATTAGCATCACATTCAGATGGCGTAAGGTGTCTGTGTGCTCTCTCTACAGCAAAGACAACATATTTTACAACATTTGATACCAAGAATTTGTGTGTATACTCTACATGCAATATTATTCCATACTTATGAATGGCAAAATGATCAATGGAGACTGGAGACTAACTAGTTTTGGTACTGGGAATCAAATTCAGGACCTTGCTCTTGCTAGGTAGGTGCTTGCTGCTCAGGTATATTGCCAGACCAATATTTTATTTATTTATTTATTTATTTATTTATTTATTTATTTATTTATTTATTTGTATTGGGGATTGAACTCAAGACCCTGCGCTTGCCAGGCAAGTGATTATTCTACTAGCTATCTCCCTAGGCCCCCAAGATTTTTAAATTCCAGGAGGCTGGAATTTCTCTTCCTTCTACCAGAGGGAGAGAAAAAGTGAATAATTAAATCAATACATGTGAATGAAAGATCTGCCAAAATAGACATCAAGACTGCAAGGATACTCTTCTCACCAAATCATACTTTTTGGGTGTGAAATAAGGACTGGCTATCAGGTTGGCTTTGAACTCTCTGGGTCAAGTGATTTTGCTGCTTTGGTCTGAAATGGGTGGGACTACAGATGCATGCTACCATGACGAGTTCTTAAATCACATTTAATAGTTCAGTGGGTTCTACTGACTTACCATTTCAAACATGCTTTATTTTAGTTTCTGATATTTTTTTCAGTTAATAGTGAATTTTTAATACTAAAACTCTAATTTTCTGTCACTTTTTCATTTATTTAAAAGAGGGTAACACAGTAAAGCATAACAGCATCCTGAGAACTGTCATTTAAAAATGGGTCTTCTTGGGCTGGGGAGATAGCTCAGCAGTCTAAGTGCCTGCCTGGCAAGTGTAAAGACCCAAGTTCAATCCTTGGTAGTGCATGCTGTGCTAGCCCTGAAACCAGATGTGGTAGCACGCGCCCATAATCCCAGCACTGGGAAGGCGAAAGACAGGATCACTAGGAGTCTGAACTGTATAGTGAGTCTGAACCCTGTAGCAAATAAATAAAGTAAAAATAACATAAAATAGAATGAAATAAAAATGGGTATTCTAAAATTAGTTTTATTTTGAGGTTTGCCTTTAGTTATGAGTGTATTCTGAAATCCCAAAAAGACTAAAAATGTCTTGTACACCCTCTATGGCTAAAAGATCAGAATTGTGCCAGACACGGTAGCATATGCTTCTAATCCCAGTACTTAGCAGGCTGAGATAGGAGAGTCCTAACTGAGTTCAAGGTCAGTCCAGCCCGAGGAATAGCAGTAAAACTGTGAGGGGGAGAGGGGAGAGGGGAAAGAGGAGAGAGGGGAATAAGGAGTGGGGGAGGAGAGTAGAAAGGGGAGGGGGAGAGGAGAGAAAGAGGGGAGAGAGTGCATGAGTGAGCTGTTTTTTGCTAGAGAGGAATTTTAGCAAGTCTCTGACTATATATTCCAACACACTGAATACATGCTGGAATATGGAATAGAATTATCTTACTTGATGGAGACTGAAAAAACTCAAAATTGAGTTTTCCAACTTTAGATCAGACTAGACATGTTTTTAGAATTAGTACTAAATTACCACTAATAAGTACTAAAATTTTGCATTTAATACTTTAATCTTATATAAAGTATTTAATACTTATTCTAGTCACAAAGTAGGAATGTTAGCTTACATGGAAAATTTGTTCTTTTGGACTACAGAGTTGATAATTTTAATTAAACCCTCAGGCTAAGTTTAACATTCAAGTGTCAGGGACTCAAGACATTATTCCACTGAATGTTGTCCTGGAGTCAGGAATGAGGAGCTGAACAGGTATAGTTTTGAAATCACAATAAAATGAACTTTTCTGGTTCTAGATCTGTGCTCAGCATTTTCAGATACAAGTATGTTTTTTTCCCTATAGAATTGGATCCAGTGAGGGAAAAGACCTATGTACAAACGTGAATGTATAGTCTTTTCAGCAGGTATATTTATTTTCTTTTTTTGCAGAATCAGGGATTGAACTCATGCCCTTATGCTTGCCAGGGAAGCATTTATTCCATTGAGCCATTTCCCCCGCCCCTATATTTCTTAATGAGTAAACTGGTATTATGGTGCACTACTTTAAAACTTAGATGTAAGTACATTATTTTTACCTTGTGAAGAAAACTTTGAAAATAAAAGTTGATATTAGGGTAAAGATTATGTTTTCAAAAATACTACAAACAGTAAAACCTTAAATAAGACATTTAAGAACACACACTATATACGTGTCATTTCTTTTTTCTTTTTTTTTGTCTTTTTGAGACAGGGTCTCACTATGCAGTTCAGGCTAGCCTTAAGCTCACTTTGTAGCTCAGGCTGGTCACGAACTCACAACAATCCTCCTGCCTCAGCCTCCCGAGTGCTGGGATTACAGGCCTGCGCCACCACGCCCGGCTATACATGTCATTTCTGAAGAACCAAAGATTGCTATGGATGAGTGTCACTGACAGCATGATTTTAAAAATATACTGTCAATATTTCTTAAAATAGAAAAGAGAAGAATGTAAAGTTTTAAACTATTCAAATGAAGTGAGCTCTTGCATCATCATTATAAAATTTATGTTGTATCAACATTATGTTAGTATTCTACTGTAATCTCCTTTACCTCCATCAGTGTCTCCTCCGGTAGTTCAGGGGCTTCGAAGGTGATGAGCCCCTCTAGGCTGGGTGGCGAAGCACCATAAGGCACATATCTCAGGCTGGGAGCTACCTCTGCTCCCGGGGGGGAAGAGCCCAAGCCTGGCCCAGGCGGGGAGCCTACATATACACGGCCAGTGGCGGAGCACAAGGAGCCCCCTGAGCTGCTGGACCCCACTGCAAGGAAACACAGGACACACAGCATAACCCCAAGTGAGGCTAAAAGGGGGTTTCACACCTAATACTTCTCTTATCTACTGAATAAAACATACTGAAGTAATAAAGGAAATGTTTAAGGAAGAGCCCCTGATTTCTTAACATATTTGAGGATATGAAGTTATTATTCCATTTTATCTTTTTCCTCATCTAATGCATATTTTATAGATATAGCCAAAGTTAGGTTTCTTAAAGTCTGTTCTAAAATTCATATTATCACATTTCTCTTCATTGTTCCATGGGCTTAATTATAAAACTCAGTAAATACATAGTGCTTCAGAAGTCATTTATACCATTTGATTGTTTTTCAAATTATAAATATCACTGCAAGAAAATGAACAAAGTTTGTCTTTCTTTTGAATGTTTTCTATGTGATAAGTACTCCCAACATGGTATTACATAATCAGACTAGAACTATAGATTAAATATTATAAACATTTGTACAACTCTTCCTTAGAACTGCCACATTACCTTCTAAAGCATACAGATCTCACAAAACTTCAACACTTATATTTTTTTAAAATGTTGCTGTAAGTGGGCATGGTACTGCATGCCTATAATGGAGGAATAGAAAATTGAGGTAAGAGAGCACAAGTTTTAAGGCAAACCTACCTCAAAATATGATCAGGTTTCAAAATAAAAAGGACTGGGGATATATTTTAGTGGAAGAGCATCCTAGGGCTCAATCCCTAGTACTACACCTACACAAAAAAAGTTGGCACAGTTTATAGATGTAAAATATTACTTCCTTAAAGTGGTATTTTCTTAAAAACATTTTTTTTTTTTTTTTGTCTTTTTGAGACAGGGTCTCACTATGCAGTTTAGGCTGGCCTTAAGCTCACTTTGTAGCTCAGGCTGGTCTCAAACTCACAACAATCCTCCTGTCTCAGCCTCCCGAGTGCTGGGATTACAGGCATGCGCCACCACGCCCAGCCCTTAAAATTTTTAATACCATTTATGTATTTTTGTTTATTAATCTGGTATCTTGATTAGCAACTTATATAGAAAAGAAAAATTAAAGGATACAGGGCATATCATATATGACAATGAAAACAGATGCTGATTTCAAATCTAATCCCAACACTTTCTCGATGGATAATAAAAATATTTATTAATCTGTCTAAATATTTATATGATTAAGTGCAAACACAGATCTAAAGTATAATGCAAAATAAACTTAAATTTCTAAAAAAGAAAATAATACATAATTTTTAAATAATTTGGATTGCTAAATAACATTAAAATAAGACTTCAACATGTAAGCAGGGATGTACTATAGATGCATAGCTGTTGCTTCATGGAAACATCACATTTATATTATACTTTGTAGTATAATAAGCATTACATATGAGTATATATAAAATATGTTTATAGAGGAATATAAAATATATACCACTTCTTTACAAATTTTTTTTGCCCACAACCATTCCCTTTGCATACTTCTTATAACCTTCTGAAAAAAAAGTCACCTTTACTTCACTGGTAAAGAAATTGAAATCAAAGATGTTAAATAATTTGTCTAAAGTACAATACTGCATCCATAATACTACCCACAGATTGAACATTTCTCACCTGAGGTGGTTCTTGTTCGAAGGACCATGTGGGTACAAGTGGGGGCTGTGGCACTGTGTGGAGGAGACCCCACAGTGAAGAGGACAGCCCTGGAACTTGTGGCTGTTCCTGCTGATGATGCTACTACAAGGCCATAGGCTCCTGCAGGAGCTACAATAAAGAGTTTATAAAATGTCAAATTACTTATGGTGTTTCTACTGTAGAGAAACCTTGACCTTTATGTTAGTATTTTTAAAAATAAAAACATTTATTAATTAAAATCAGAAAATTCTATCTAGACCATTATTAGTATTTTAGTGTAAAGTGCAAGATCCCAAGTTTAATTCCTAGTACTGCAAAAAAAAAAAAAAAAGAAGAAAAAATTAGTGTAATCTCCTATCTGTAGAACTTCATTCTAATGTCTAGTATGCAAAGTTACTTTTGAATACTTCTATAATATATCAACTTCAAATCACATTTCTTCAGGATAATTTTTTTATTATTTTATTAATTTTATTGAGAAACAGCAATGAGACAGTTTCAAAACCAATTAGAACAGTTTCAGTAATTAATACATTGCATATTGTCTTCATAGTGGTTATTCATAGTACAAGATGCAGACATGTTATCCTGTCCAAACACTATTAGTACAAATCTTTCTTCTCATTGAATTAAGAGAAAGTAGCTGTATACTATCCTAACTATTTTGTATATACAGATACAAACTGGCCCTTCATTTGTATCCCTTTTTTTTGTTTAATTTGCCAGAGATGGGTATTCCATTGCTATTTAAATATTGTAGGTGTGTGAATTCAGCAAAATAATCCAATATAGTCCAGTAGTCCATAATAGTAGTGAATTATCTGGTGGACTGGCAATATCAAAAGTTGTTGACTTAAGCCTTTTACACAGCTCAGCATATTAATATGGCTTCACTTTTTATACCTTGTTTTTATACTTTTCTGCTGGATGGTTAAGACCAAGATAAAGCAAGACCTATATGACAAGAAATGTAACTTTTGTATCTGACAAGGTCAGTCAAATCCCCTTAGGATTTACCCTGAAACCTTATACTGCAGTTTGCAGATCTTTTGTCAGTGTCAGCCATGTGGATGGGTCACAGCCATTGCTTGACCAATTTGCTCTCTGTGAAAGCCTGAGAGAATGTTTTCTCTCCATGTGACTCTCCTTAGGCACACTCTACATTGTCCATCACTTTCCTCTGTGGTCCCATAATCTCCTTGATCAGAAAATTTGGGACATCACTGAGTTACAGGATGTTACAGTACAGGTTTGTTTATGTCTGGAGTCCTCCCTGACCTTGAAAGGCTAAGGCCAAAATGTTGGCTGTCCTAGCAGCCCTTCTTTTTCTCTAATTTTTGGTTTGCAAAATTAAAGTTGCTAACCCTCCAGAAGAGAAGCTTAATGATAGTATTTCCCTATAACATAGGCAGTTAAGCTTAACCTCACTGTCTGTCTCTTTAAGATAATTTGAAAAAGCAGAAACCAAGAACTAAGGCTAAAACATACAGTTAAACTGAGTGGTAATCAACAATATAGTTTAGAAAGATAAAGAGAGACAAAGTACATTTATACTTTAGAATCACACCCTTAAAATCAGTCAGGAAGGAAAGGAAGCAGAACAAGTGTTGAAACATTTGTGGGCTAAGCTTGGACCAAATGAAAAGTCAGTGAAAGTCCCCTTTCACCAAAATGCATATAATCAATAAAAGTTGTCCAAAGTGCTTTCACATTTGTTATCTGAGAGACTATATTTATGGGACCAAACACAGAGACAGGAGTTAATACAAACTATAAATATAGAAGACACTGCAACCAAGGGAAAAATTAAATAAACTGTAGCTTCACTTGCTTCTTTTTTTTTTCCTTTTCTTTCTTTAACTGAAAATTGAACCTAGGGCCTTTGTACTAAGCCCCTAAATTGTTATGTTGCCTAGCTAAGCTAAACTTTGGGTTCTCCTGCTTCAGCCTCCCTAAGTGCTGAAATTATAGGAATACGCCACCAAGCCCAGCTACTTGCTTAACGTTGACTTTTAAAATCACTCATTTTGGAAGTCACATATTGGTCTTCTACTAGCTTTACTGTAGACAGCACTTCTGACTGACACTGCCTAACTGGTTAAAACTATTCTCCAGCAAAAGTTGCTTTCTGTTCTCATTTCTTGTTCTCTTAAATTGTAAGGTTAACTATTCCTAGGAAATAAAGCTAAAAAAGACAGGAGTCACTGAACTTACTAATCACTAACTTTTTTTTCAGATTTATAGAATGGGGGATATCTAACAACCTTCAGATAACATCAAAATATGCATTATCTAACAAAAAACGCATAATTTGCTAATTCTATTCTTTAACTCTAAGTAAGAAATATAGATTAATTTTCAGGGAGACAATATGTTCATTTCAGAGACTGACCTAGAAGAGGAAGGTGAATTATTATCACTGGATGTTCTAACAAAGAAGAGAAAGAAAAACAGCCCCTGAGGCCTGTGGTTATCAAGCTTGGATGTATCAGCATGGAGTCTCCTAATCTACTGCCCCAGCTCCTGTTTCTCCTATCAAGACCCTGTTTGCGCCTGAGTTCCCTGATGGAAGTTCCCTGATGGGCCTTTGAGAACAATTGCCCTCTCCATCTTCCATGAAAAAAACTAATTTCTTTCCCAAAATGACTATTTCTGAGTATTGACTTTCAACTAGCAGCCACAAACAACACAATCAAATATGGAAGAAAACTTGTCTCAGTGTTCATCTAAATGACAAGAGAGCATAACAAACCCAAAGTATATACCAACAGAAAAAGAACTCATAAAAATAGTATTTTTATAGAAAATATTTTACAATAACTAGAAATTAATTTAAAAATACTTATTTTTACACAGATATATAAAATGGCAAGAAAATTCCTACTTAATTGATGTTTTCAAGATTTTATTTTAGCAGGTATAAGAGTAAGGATCTTTATTAATATATATACATATATATATGTAATATATGCAGTGTAGCTCAGGCTGGCCTTGAGTTCACTTTGTAGCACAGCCTGGTCTCAAACTCATGACAATCTTCCTGCCTCAGCCTCCTGAGTGCTGGGATTACAGGTATGTGCCACAACACCCAATTTTCATTAGTATATTTTAGGATCCAGTGTTATTAATTATTTTTTGATGGAAGTTTTTCTGATTATGAACAGTGTTTTTATTTGTCAAAATTGAAACTTCCATTTTGAAAGATTAGAAAAAAGAAATGTGGCCCTGTCCTTGGGAGTGCTGAACCTGGGTGTGGTGGTGCATGCCTGTAACCCTAGTGCTGGGGAGGCTGAAAACACAGAAGGATCACAAGGAGTCCAAGCTGTGAAGTGATACCCTGTACCAAATACACTAAAAAAAAAAAAATGTGAATTGCAAAAAAAAAAAAAAAAAAAAGTTCAGGTGCAAGAGAAAAAAACTTATACAAGGTATATTTTGTGGGACTGGGGAAGACAGCTCAGTTGTCTAAGCCACCTGCCTGGAAGCACAAGAACCAGAGTTTGATCCCCAGTACTGCATGCTGTGCAAGCTTCAAAACCAGATGTGGTAACACATGCCTATAGTCCCTTCGCTGGAGAGGCTGAGACAGGAGGATCACTATGAGTCTGAGTTGTGTAGTGAGACCAAATACATTAAAAAAAAAAAAAAAAAAAGTATTTTGTGCCTATTGTTTAAGAAAATCTGGTTTGACATCTATTAGCTTGAATTTATTAACATATATTTAAATAGAACTAATACAATCAGATAAGTTGTTTTGAAAAACTGTTCTAACTCCTAGTAATTTTTTGACTTTTAGCAACACACACAGAAGAATTCCAGATTTCAGTCTCAAGAGCTCTTGCAGACCAGCTCCACAGTGAAATAACTGTACTAGTAAAAATGTTCCTAGAGCTAGATAGATAGCTCAGCAGATTAAAGCACCTGCTTAGGCAGGCACAGGGATGGGGGTTTGATCCCTGGGGTGTCATGCTGGCCTCATCTCTGGGGCATGCTGAGACAGTGACTGAGACTGGGTATAGTGGTGCACATCTGCAATCCCAGTGCTTGGGAGGCTGAAACAGAAAGATCACTATGAGTCCTATCTGTTAGGTGAGACCCTGTAGACCCCGCAGGAAATACATTTTTAAAAAATGCTTTTAAAAACAACCACGAAGTAGCTCAGGGGCAAAGCACTTGCTTAGCATGCACAAAACCCTCAATTTATCCTCAGCACAGGAAGATGAAGATGAAGATAAAGATGAAGAAGAAGAGGATGATGACGATGATGGTGACAACAAAGACGATGATCATGACCAAGGACAGCACTTATTCATCCAAGACTGCATCTTGGGAAAAATTGTCTGGCAGAAGTTCCAGCCAAAAGGTTGATATTGCTAGATTATAAATAAGTACGATAAACTATATATATCTTCAGAGGACATATTTTAGTGTGAAAGATGCAGCTAGACTGAAAGTAAAAGGATGGGAAATTACATATCAACCATCCTAAGAATTACATTAGACTTCTCTCTATGCAGGCATAGAGTTCAGTAAAATATGAACTCCAACAGTGTTCTCTTTGGATTAGAAAACCATTATTTGATTAGATATGCTGTTGGCCCAGAGGTTCAGAGGGAAAATCAATTTAAACAAAACAAAAGGATCAGGCATGGTAGTGCACACCTATATTTCCAACTACTCAGGCAGCTGAGGCAGAAAGCATGAAAGTTCAAAGCCATCCTGAGCTGCTTAGTAAGACTCTGTCATGCTGATGATTAGTGATGTAACTCAGCACTTTCTGAGTTCCACCCCAGGAAGGGGTGGTGGGCATGGGGGAGAGGTTATAATAAAGCCCCAAATTTCTACATGATAATCACTTGGGGGTTCCAGAAATTCATCCCCAAAAAATTCAATTAAGCAAATCTAATTTAGGTCTAGAATCTTTATTTTGTGTGTGTGTGTATGTGTGTGTGTGTTTTTGGACAAACAGTTTGAGGAATCTAAATGGCTTATGAATATAATAGTCTCTGGAATCCATGAAAGGTTCAGAGATCTCAGTATCAGTGGGTCTTCATAAGATTCAGGTTTTATAACAGAAACACTAATCAGTACAAGTGTGTTTAGGCTAACTTGGGCCCAAATGATCCTACTAATAAAGACCAAGGTAGATCAGAATTCTTTCTAACTCATAGGCTGCTAATATCCAGACATTTTCTGTCTTATCCAGCACTGAGAAAGAAAATGAAATGAAAGACCTTAAAAACTATGAAATTATAATGCATTTCTCTTATTTTAAGCAACACCTTTGCAGTAATTTGTTACAACAGTAATGGTAAACTAAACATGTTAAAAATCATCTGCATAGAAAGCAGATTTTTCTTACCTATATCCATTGGTCGTTCTGTATTTAAACTGTCTGTGCTGCCCTGGTGTCCACCTAAAGGTGCCTTTATTTGTTGATCTGATAATTTTCCAGTACTGACAGATCTAAAAAGAAGAATGAAGTTAGTAATGGAAAAATATACTTTTTAAGGATAGAGGAGTTAGTAGGAAGTCAGAGAACAAGGAAACAAATATAGACACCAAACATTTCAGCATATAAACTTTCATAATGAAATGACAGAAATAGAATACTCAAGTTCAGAAAGAACTCTGTATTTACCCATTTATAGTATGTATTTATGGTTTTTAGACATTCTAACTGTATATGGTACATAGTAATAATCACATGGAGTAAATCAGATATTGAATAATGTGGTATAATTGTTTTTATAACAAATACATTTATTTTGCTACTATAGTTTTCATGTATAAGAATAGAAAGGAAACAGTCTTTTACCTGCCAAACACTGCCTTGTTCTGCTGCTCAGATTGATGACGCTCACTTCCTTGTACTAAGAAGCAATGGGAACATTCCCGTGGGTCACTGCCATCTTTGAATTGCCCTTCAGCAGGCCCGTGACGTGTAACCAAGGCTAACAGGTTGGAAGATGCTTGTGTTTTAGGGATTTTGAAAGGAGCTGTGGTCTAAAGAAGCACATGTAAGCTAGTTAAGCATCATGCATGAAGGGCTATGAATTGGCAAGCTGTATGAGATACTGGTCAGGAGTATAGACAACAGAGTTAAGTCAGATCTGAACTCAACTATGGCTCTTCTATTTATAACATGTGTAGCTCTATTCATATAAGCTCTATTTGCCTCAATTTCTTTTCTGAAGATTAATGGGATCATGCACATAAAGTATTTAACAAGTATTCACACCCTGCCTGGAACATAGTGAGGGTTCATCAGAATTATTCTTAGCATGAATCTTTCCATAAAGTACTACATCAGCTCATTACCTGCAAAAGGGTTTAAGAAACATACCTTAGTGGGAGAACCAATTATTGTTGGTAAAGGAGTTTTAAAGAACCAATCAGAACTCCGTGGAGAAGATCCCATGTGCTTGGTGGGAGAGGTTCCAAGGCTGCCAGGCCGACTGGGCTGAGGTGAATAGTTGTACCCAGCTCCGGCATGAGATGGGCACACTGGGTCAGAGTGCTGTTTTCTGAGCTTCTGCTTGTTTTGATAGATGTCAGTTAAGGTAGGGGCGCTTTGCAGCCTAGCACCCAATAAGAGAGACTGTGGTGACTGAGCCTGTGGCACTGGAGAACCTTCCAAGAAAATGAATGTAATATTAACTCACAGTAAAAAAGCACAAAGCAGGGCTGGCCAGAGAGCTCAGCAGAAGCAGGGACAGGGGTAAAAT
>PVKA01019779.1:0-41429 GCA_004027165.1 Ctenomys sociabilis
GAGAGAGAGAGAGAGAGGACAGTCTAGCTTCAGAGAGAGCAAGGGTTTAGTTGCAGATTTTGCTTTGTGCCTCACTGAGTTGACAAAATGAGCAGTCATTCCTATAATTAATATTTTGCAGAGAAAAGGGCCCTAGCATTCATTTCTTCTGAGTGAACTGCTTTTCTTGGCTACTTGTTTCAAGAAAACTTTAGCCTTCCTTTTGAGTACTTTGAGTTGTATTATGGAGAAGGTTTGAGCCTCTGGTGGCAGGCCTCAGCCTCCTAAGTGCTGGAATTACATGTGTGTACATTTAAAATGGTACTTGTTCTCACCTCCAGAGGGAGAAGGGAAGCTACTATGTATCTGATTAGTCACAGCAAGAATCTGAGGTTGGGACAAACATAAGACATTCCATTGTAGGGGCATAGCCTTTACCATTTTCTGAAGAGTTCACAAAGTTGGGTTGTTTCTGTGAAGGTTATGACAAAAAGTGTTCAGCGCTAAGCATTTGGAATTAGAAAGCCTGTCTAGGATACCTTTCTGCTGTGTGGGAATTTAGGGGAAGCAGTGAACACTAGCTCATTCTCACACTGATTGCATTTTGAGTAATGTTTCCTAAAGTACAGGAGTTTATTTGCCTCATAGCTATTATCTGTTTAATTGTTGAATGTTGTTTTCAAAAAGTACTGAATGCTACATCTTTTTTGATTGCATTTAAAACTATGTGGGTTTTGTTTTATTTTTCTCCAATTGTTTTATTAGCTGCTTTTTGTAGAGGATTAAATTCTTATCACTGTGAAGCATGTCTTTTCTTGTGTCAGGTTATGTTTGCACTGTTTTTTCAGAAGTCAGCACTACCGTGAACACTACAATATGGTTGTATTTCATAAAACCGCATTACCGCAACAATAAAGTCTTGATTTAAGTGAGCCTCAGTAGTAAAATATTGCAGTAACAGGTGACTGAAGTGATTGGTAACATATTACCTAGAAATAAATCTGTGTATGTTTCCTTTTATCACGTTGCCAACACAGATTTTTCTAAACACAGTTTCTCTGTTGTCAGCATATTTTAAGAACAAATCCAGATACAAATTTTCAATCTTTTGGTGTGTGTAATAAAAGATGATTTTTTAAGTGGCCCAGCCATATGTCCTAGGTTTTTAAAGATTCATCTAAGCTAGAAACTTCTTGTTCTGTTTATGTGAACTTTCTGTGTTCATTATATAATCCAAATAACAGTATGCAGTGAGGAATTTGTTCTTGTTCTTCTTAGGTTTTCTTTCATGAAGTATGAGTCTTTAGAGACTCATTAAATTGTTTTATTACTATGCATTTTATTTGCCCTTTAGAGAGAATGGGCAAGGCTGCATTGTGCTCTTGAACTTCTTGCCACATTGTCTAAGAAAATAAAGGACTGAAGGAATGATCCTGCCATTAAAATATCCTCATGATTACTTCATCCATTATTGTAGCAAGTGAGCTAATAACAAGTTTCTGTGTTGAAATACTTAATAATTCATGTATTTTCTGGGATGAGCACCAGAAATCCATGATGCTTCATACTCCAAAGATAAATTGCTATTCCATGAGTACTTTTTTTGGAGTATTTCACTATTAAAAATGAGGTAAACTTTTCTCATATACATTTCTCTTTTTGAGTTTGAATGAACCGACAAAAGGGGGACTTTGACTAGGTCACTTTTGTTTTGAAATTTGTGAAGAATATAGTAAAAAGATGTCTCTTGATAAATTCCATTTTTCTCTCAATAGAATTTAAAAGTAACTGTTGTTTGTTCCCTTTAGTGTGAAGTTTGTTAGAATATTACTATTCTGAGTTCAAATAAAAGCTTCTGTGTTTATAAACATTTTATGCAGCATTCAGAGGCTACATAACATAACCTCTAATATTGTACATTTTTACAAGGAATATAGCTTGCTAAGCTACATCTCTTTTTAATGATTAGAGCTCATTTGGTACCACTGTGCTGAGGAGATTTACATTCTTACCTCATTTAATTCTCAAACCATTTTATGAGTTCAGGCCTTTTCACCTTATGTTTACAAGGAAGTTGAGAACCAAATAAATTACCTACTTTCCCTGTGGCCACAATATACATATTAGAATTGAACCTTATATCTACCTGATAATGGAACTTTTATTCTTTGCTTCTATTCTGTTTTGCTTGGTGATGAATTAAAAGGAAGCTAACAGATAATATATCCAGTCTTTCTTAAGTTGGAGTATGAAAGAAGAGCTAGCCAAGGGCAAGGGCCGCTCTTTGGAAGACAAAGCAGAACACAGGAGGAAAGAACTAGAACAGCAGCTCCAAGCAACGGAGTTACCAAGAGTGTTCTACTGACAGGAAGAGAACTTCCCTCTGCCCTGTGTAGAAACAAAAACAATATTCACTACAATTCACTATGTCTATTGTTATAATAATAAAAATACAAATCTTATCAGCTGATAGCTACTGCTATTGCTATTGAATGGGCCTGATGAAAACTAGTTTCTAAAAATTGTTGACTGTATTAAGTGTCCTCCTGTCAAAAATATTTTGAACCACAGCATACGGCACTGAGGAAATCCTAAGCAACTACTAGAAGCCTCGCCAGTCATTTAAATAAACATTTTAAATTCACAACTTGTTTAATCTAAAAAAAAAAAACACAGGGCTGGCAAGATAGCTCAGTGGACTAAGTGCCAACTTAGACAAGCACAGGTACAGGGATTCGATCCCAATACCACACGCTGTGCTGGCCCCGGCCCCAGCTCATGCTGAGCTGGCAGTGTTGTCTGGGCGTGGTGGTAGATGCCAGTAAACCCTGATGCTGGGGAGGCTGAAAGCAGGAGGATCACTATGAGCGTGAACTGCATAGCGAGACCCATACCAAAATCAATCAATCAATCAATCAATCAATCACAGTGAATTCTACCATTATGTCATGCTTAAGATGTGGAAACTAACCCTCAGTCTTTCATTTTTTAATACAACCTATCATAAATAGTTGTAGTTAGATTACATGGATAAATGTAAAGCAGCACAATATAGTTCTAAGGCAATAATGTTTATTGTTATAGCAGTAGGAATAATTACTAATATTAATTCCACTTAAGTCACAGCACTAATTTTATTTGCAAAATATTTGTATTCCTAATGTGTCTATTCTAAAAATGAATTTACAAAGTTGGCAAAATACCTATATGAACATCTTCTTAGTATAAAATGTAAGCAAAATCTCATTTTCAGCTAGATTAAAGACAATATTTCAGCCAAATATCTCTGACTTCAAGATAAAACAAGACACTTCAAAGGAATTTTATGATTATAAAGTGTGCTGTAGGCCATAGTCCAAGACTTGAGTGATACTCTTGTTTATTCCATCTTTATCATTTTTATATTTTGTTGTTGTATTAAGTGTTATACTGGCAAAATTGAAAAGATGTGTTAGAACTAGAGTCATGGAAATTGCTGGTACTTTATTAAAATATACTACATGGGAAAATATTTATTACATTTGTGAGCAATTAAATTAACTGTGAATCAGTGTTTTGTTGTTCTTGTTGTTTTTCTTTTTTTTTTTTTTGACCAGGAATTTAATTCAGGACCTTGTTCTTGAGAAGTAGTATACTTGATCAAGGTCACTATTTTATTTATTTACTCTTTGTATTTTAATGAAGGGTCTGCAGAATGTTCAGGGTCTCACTACCAGATCAGACTCATAGTGATCTGACTGTTTACAGACTCCCAAGAGCCAGGATTACAGGCATGCACCACCATGCCCAGTCTCAATTGCCCTCTCATCCAGACCCAGGGACAGGGCCCAGGGATCAAACCCTTGACCCCTGTACTTACTTGCAGGGGCTTTAATCTGCTGAGCTATTTGGCCCACCCAAGGTCATTATTTTAAAAATGACTCTATCATAACCACATTCACCAACTATTAGCTACATGCAAAGCTAGAGTTGTCCTTTGATTCTTCTAATGTAGTTTACATAATTGTCTTCCATTCTTATTTATTTCACAGAACCCACTAATTATTTTGTTATGGGTGGTAGCAAATAAATCATGAGAGAGACAGAGACAAAGACAGAGACTGAGGAAGGATGACTCAAGCCCTGTTATACTGAGTAGAATTACAGCGTAATTTGTTCTATTAAATTTTATTTTGGAAATAAGTGTTTAAATTTTAGTTAGGAGGTCCATTTTCCCCACTTAGACCTTGGATTTAGATTAAATATTGATTTCTTTCCATTTTATAAAGTAAAAAGTAATGTGGTCATTCTAGAAGATTTGTAAAATGCAGAAATGAATAAAGAAAGAGTAGCACTGTTACTACAATTCTACTATTACTTTATGAATAACATCTTATTTTCAAAATTTTCTCTATATTAATTCTACATAGGCGGTATAGCTCAGTGAACTAAGAGCTTACTAAGGTAAGCAGAGGGCCCAGGGTTCGATTCCTAGTCCCGCACGCTGCGCCGGCCCCGCCCTCGTGTGCTCTGAGCCAGCGATGGAGTCCAGGAGTGGTGGCTCGCGCCTGCAATCCCAGCACTAGGGAGGCAGAAAGCAGGAGGATCGCTGTGACTGTGGGCTGCATAGTGAGACCCTGTACAAAAAAAAAAAAAAAAAGACTTTGCCGGGTGTGGTGGCGCATGCCTGTAATCCCAGTACTCGGGAGGCTGAGGCAGGAGGATTGTTGTGAGTTCGAGACCAGCCTGAGCTACAAAGTGAGCTTAAGATCAGCCTGAACTGCATACTGAGACCCTGTCTCAAAAAAAAAAAAAAAAAAAAAAAAAAAAAAAAAAAAATTCTACATATATTTATCTTTTTATATCTTATAATATATAATTCTATTAATTTTATAATATTTTTAAAGCATATAGGACAGGGTGTATAGGGTCTCACTATGTAGATCGGACTTGCATTGATTCTCCTGTTTCTAGCCTCTCAAGCGCTGGCATTACGGGCAGGCGCCATCATGCTCCATCTCGGTCACGGCTCCTGCATGCCCCAGGAGCGCGATGTGCAAGGTAGGCCAGAGAACAGACCTCAGACACTGCGTTCTGCTACACGAGGTGCTTTAATTCACTTAGCTCTCCAGCTGGCCCTCTGATATAATAATATTTTAAAGCTATGAGCAACATTGTCAAGCAAATGTAATACAATAATAGCACATCAAAATAATTGGCTAAATAATATGTGATAGAAAAAAATCATTCCATAATATGTGTGCTCAGCACACACACACACACACACACACACACACACAAACTCTAGTGATTCTTTAAAGAAAAATCCAAATGTTTGTTTAAAAATGTTTTTGCAACTGGGATGGTGTTTTCAGAAGCATGGTTGTGACACCATTACCAGTGCAACTTATGTCTAGAACATAAATATATATCATTTTCTCTAGCTATAGAGAATTTTGTTTTTTTAAAATAATAAAAACAAAAACAAATAATAAGAACAAAAAAATAAAGCATATAAAAATGGTACATGGGGCCAGGGAGGTGGTTCAGTGTAATAAGCGCTTCCCTGGCAAGTGCAAGGCTCTGAGTTCAATCCCTGGTTCCTCAAAAAAATGGTACAGAATTTCAAAACAAGAATAGAAAATTAACAGTTGTTATATTACATATAGTTATCATCAAATTTGTTACTCAGATTACCAGATATAGGTATTTAATTGATCAAACAATTAAACATTAACTCAATAGGCCTTACGTTTTTCCTTGTCCATTTTACTTTTAATTTTTTTAACTTATTTTAGAGTATGATAATAATACATAAGGCATTAAAGACAGTGCATATTAAAAATGAAAGGAAGAAAGGTGTGTGGCCACGGTTGTTACATTCTACATTGCTGCCCTCTGTGTAATCTGAGTTACACAGCCGTGCTTCTGAATTCAGATGCTTACGAACTGTACTAATTGTTGTCTGTCACGATTATCAGTGCCTGAGATAATCAGCTTACAAAGAGAAAAGGTCCCTTTTGCCTCAAAGCTTTAGAATTTCTAGTTCAAGACTGGGTGAACGTTTGCTTTCGGGGTCTGGTGGGTGTAATATATTCTAATCGCAGGAAGCACATGGTGGAGCACACTTTTCACCCGTAGCCAAGAAGAGACAAAAACAGCCAGGGTCCCACACCTTTAGGGCGTGCCTTTCAATGACCCAAGCCCCTCCCCTAAGGCCCTCCCTATAAAGGTTTACAGCTTCTCTCAGCAGTGCCATGCTGGGAACCGTATCATGAGCACGTGGACATTCAACGTTCCAATCAGAACAACATGGTACATCCAGGCCAGCATTGCTCAGCCAACAAAAAAGAAAAGGCTGTTAATTAATAAACTCAAGATGAGTTTTAAAGGCCTTAGGCTGAGTTAAATTCAAAACTAATTGCAAAATGTTTCTCTTTGGGCTTGCTTTATCATTGCTAAGACAAAATATCTAATGTACACAAAAAAGAAATGATTCACTTGGGTCAGAGTTTCAGATGTTTAGTTCTTGGTCTGCTGGCTGCAGGCAGAAGCACAGCTGAAAGGCACAGTGGAGCAAAGCTTCTTCATTTACAGCACACGGAGTCGAAGCACAGGGGAAGGATGCCAATGATAGAGATAGCCTCCAAATACAGCCCCAGAGACCTATCCCCAGCTGAGCCTCATCTCTGAAAAGTATATTCAACTGTGAAGCTAAGTTCAGTGATGTACTGAGGAGTACAGTGCCCCAATAATCCAAACATCTCTCCAGGAGTCGCTTAATCCACTCAAATTAACAATTAAGATTAACTTCACAGCTGATTAATGTGTGGTTCTCGATTCCTTCCAGTTGTGAAGGTGGAAATCACGGAAGTGGGTGCTAAGGTGTGGGAAATGGAAGAAGAATTCACCATACGGAGGGAACAGGAAGGGGTTCCATGGGGGTGATAGAGTGCCTGTGTATTTTGACTGTCGGGGTAAGCATAGGGATCATGCCTATGAAAAAAGTCTCATAAAATTATACAAAGATATTTTTAAAAAACAACTGATTGCAAAAATATTAACAGCGATTTTCCCTTCCATAGTTAAGATTTTTAGTCTTTTTTAATATGCCTATATTTTTAAAAATTATTTTTATCTTTTATTTATTTGGTACACAGTCTTACTATGTGGCTTTGACTTATAATGATCTGTCTGTCTAAGCCTGCTTGTTGCTGGGATTACCATCATGTGCCACCACAACCAGTTTCAGGGGACAGCATGTGGTACCAGGAATTCGACCTTGGTCCTTGAGCTTGCTAGGGAAGCACTTAGACCTCTGAGCTATCTCCCCAGCCCTTATATTTTCATATATTTTATATATTGGCACGTATTTTGGCATGAGTTAAAGAAATCCTAAAGTATTTTTAAGGACAAAAAAAGAAAAACACTTTCCAAGCTAGGCCAGGATTTTGCTTAAGAAAACTTCAAGCCATGCCCAGAAATCATAGGATAAATCCAACTTTCTATTATATTTGTTTCACTTGAACATTTGTGGTGATAGGTGCATGGGAGAAAGCACTGATATTTTTTGTAGTGGAATGTGAAATTCTTATAATATTTGACACATTGCAGATGACTACAAAGAACCGGCTCACTTGAAGTGAATGCCTTAGGCTAGCCCCCAGGTCCCCGGGGGCATCTGTGCATTCTCTTAAGTGACAAAGTGTATGAAGCATTCTTTGGCACAGACACACAAGGAGCCATGCCTTATGTGTTAGATAGTTGTTGTTTCTACCTGCTCTCTGATGTACTGAGAAAATGTCATCTGTAGTGTCTCCTAGACATGTGTGTTAATCCTCCGCCTGAGAAGACGTGGACAGGGAAAAGGGAATTCCCAGCCGGGGGCAGGGAAGAGGTAGACGGAGAGACTAAATAATAACTGCCCAGAGTATGAAGCTCATGCCACCAGCATGGACAGAAAGAAACATCACATGTCTTTATTATCTCTAAATTAATTTCTATTCTTAGCTTCTGTCTCATTGACTTGACAAGGAATTCTGACAGTCAAGCCTTTGCTTCCCCGCCCCCAACCTTATATCACTGTGCTCTTTGTGAATGAATTCTTGTATTTTAAGAGTGCCAAGGCCCCAGGGAGGTATTCTTTGTTAGCTCTCTGGATAATATCATGCTGCCCAGTGTCCTCACTCTCAAATCATCCAAGGTTCACAAGTGCAGCATTCCCATGTGTACCTGGGATGGGGCAACCTGCTTTCTCACACGGCATGAAATGTCTTGCAGAATTTAAGGATGTGTTCACAGCCTCCATTCACCAGAACTGCCAGACTATGTTCAGACCAAGCCTCAGGGAAGAAGTGGGTCCTCCCTTTGCAAAGAAGCAGACCACAAAGGAAAGGCCTGTAATCATAACTGCAAATCTGAGCTATAAATCATCATTAAAGAAATTCTCAATAATTTTGCTAATGTTACTGTGCCCTGTTATTTAAGTTCCTTTTATGATACAGTAAGCTGACAAAATTATTTAATAAGGTCATTTGTAAGCAATATTTTCATTTCCTCTGCTCTTTTCAAACAGATATAATGTTAGGTTTAATGCGCTAAGCAGATGTCTGCTCCTATATGCTCTTTAAATCATTTGGAGTAAGGACAATAGCCTTTTAGAATGTTTTACATAGTACACATGTGGATTTCAAAAAACTATGCATGCATAAATCAAAGAACATGGTGAGGCCCTGACATGATTATATTTTGAAAGTTCATTAACAATATCCTTAGAGCATGTCACAGCCTTAATATGTACCCTTGAGAATTAACTAGTTTTCAATTCAGATTAATTCCTGAATAGTAATGCACATTTTTATTTGATGTAGTTTGAAAATTAAGACTGGCTTAGCATTGGATAGAGAAAAGCAAAAAAAATAATATCTTTCCTTATCAATCTTATCAGCTTCATTCATTCAGAATTTGGCTTAACCTTACCGTACGGTGGTCCTGAATGTCGTTTATTTTACATCTGAGTGTGTGTTAACCTACCGCCTAGATTAACCTTGTACAATTAGGTCTTTTAAAAGTCTTCAATGTGTCCTTGTAGAATTGCTGATTGGCCTGGATTATTACTCTTATGGTTAAAAGTCTTTTTAAAAAAAGATTTTATAGCAGCTGTAGCTATTTTCTGTTGAATACAGGGTTCTTCCTGTTTAATCAACCTACGTTCCAAAATTTAAGTATTTGCTTTCAATTGTCAAAGCACAAAGATGGGCATGATGTTTGCTGAACTTAATCGCTCTTCTTTCTCTGTGACTCATAACTTGCTAGGAAGCTTTATTGTAGTGTTTCCTGTGGCTGTGCCACCACTTTCCACTAACTGATTTTTGAAGAGACCAGCTGGATTCTGATCAGTAAAGCCATGCAAATTAAAGATAAATGTCTCTGAATCATAACATTTTCATTTTCCTTTTAAGACAGCTAGCTTTAAAATTCCAGGGGTGAGAACATCTACCAGTCTGCATTTTATCCTTTGATTACATTTAAGCATCAGATCAGAGAGCTAGAAAACAACTCCAGAGGTCATTTTCTCAGTTCCTCCTCCCAGACCTTAAAGGTATACTTTTCCCATTTAGTTCTTATGGACAGACTTTTCCTGGACCAGAGATTCACAGGTTCCCCTTAGAAACATACTTAGGAATTTAAATGGTCTTTGAAACTTAAGCCAATTATTTATGATGACTACACAGGACTCATGCTTTAATCAAAATCCATTCCTTTCTCTTTATTGCCTTTTGATGGGTGAAACCAGGGACATCTCTACCTTGAGGTTGCTTGTTGTTAAATCTTTTTCTTAGATGCTTTCTATCCAATAGTCTACAATGATATTTTCAACTCTAGCACATATAAAAGGTCAGCAACCTCAGCAAAGTACTAAGTATGGAGTTTGTAATCCTCTTCTAACAGGACCAATTTCAAGGATTCATAATACTGTAGCAGGCTGGTTGGGAAGTTCCCTCCACCACAGAAGACATATGCCCTGTATAAAGACACTGTTCACTTCATGCTTTCAAGAATCAAACTATTCCTGTTTTGAGTTCTGGAGAAACCTGTGGTGTGTGTCTCAGGCCAGATAAGGTTGGTTGAGGAGCCTCAGCACAGTGCCTTGAATTCCGTACTATGGCCCTGGACTTGTTAGCTATGGCTAGGTAATTTTTGTGTAGAATATTTAAGGTCTAAGTCTTACTTTCTTCATTTACAAAATGAACGTGCTCCATCAGATTCATTTCTTCTTTTTTCTTCTGGTGATATTTGGTATCAAACCCAAAGCCTCACATATGGTAGGTGTGTGTTCTACTACAGAGCTACATTCCTAGATCTCTAGATTTAATTTTATTGGGAGAAAACTATTACGTTTTCCAGATTAGCATGGAATTTTCAATCCTCTTGCCTCACCATCCTGAGTAACCTAACATTTCCTAGCTCAAAGGATCCTCCATACTCCCTTCAAGAGAGAAATAGTGCTAGACAACCCTGAGAAGTAGGTCACAAATGAGAAATTTTTAATTTTAACTAAAAAGTAAAATTGGAGTCATTTATAATTATAAAGTAGTCAATCAACAACAAATGTTGGAGAGGCTGTGGGCAAAAAGGAACCCTTCTCACTGCTAGTGGGAATGTAGACTGGTGCAACCATTATGGAGAGCAGTTTGAGACTCCTTGAAAAGCTAGGACTGGAAATCCCATTCACTCCAGCTATCTGCCTACTGGGAATTTTCCCAAAAGAACTGAGCACATCATGTCAGAGTGATATATATGTGCCCATGTTTATATCAGCACAATTTGTGATAGCCAAATCTTAGAAACAATCAAAATGCCCGTCACCTGAGAAATGGATGAAAAAGATGTGGTGGTTTTGTACAATGACATATCACTCATTTATAAAGAAAAACAAACTCAAAGCCTTTATGAGTTAATGGATGCAACTTGATTAGTGAAATAAACCAGACTCACATGTGTAAATATCATATTGTCTCCCTAGAGTAAGAACTCAAAAGAAAAAAAAAATTAAAAGGTACAGCACAGTTATATGGAAAGAAAGAACTTAAAGAATAAACAACTAAGAAAGAGAAAGGAGAAATGTTAGGAAATAAGGTAGGGGCAAAACCATACATTCATATATACAAAATGGATAAGGCAATGGTCTTAAGAATTTCCATCAGGCTTTTGAAAATGGCAGTTAATGGGTAGAAAATAGCAGTTAACTTACTCTCTATGTTGATATCTGTGAACTAAGCAACTATATTGAGGACAGCAAAGTGTCATACTAAAACCATGCTTGAAATATCTGTCATCTTGGATTTCTAAAAGTGTACTGTTTCTAATGTCATATCAATTGTTACTATACTCTCTTTAAACTTTTTTAAAAAGGTAATAACAGAAAATGAGAGCCAAGAACAAAAATTTAAGATTTCTGGAAAGCATATGACAATATTCAATCATATGTGCCATCTTGCATAACTATATCTGTCAATCTGAGCAACAGATTTGATGAAAAAAAATAGATAACATATCAATCACTGTTAATCAGCTAGTCTTGTTTTGAAAATCTGTGACATATATTTTGTTACATTTTACCTGTTTCTGTCTTTGCTTTTGTTTTTCTTGCTCTTATTTTTACTCTTCAGAATAAAAGAAAATTATAAAAAAGTACAAAAGCAATTAGTTGCTCACTGATTAATCTTGAAAACTTCCAAATAACATGCATAATTACCACACATATCAGTTACTCAGGCAGTTTTATGTGAGCACAATCTCCCCAAAACATTGAATCTTCCTAATATTTTTGGGTCAAGGAGGCTGTGACTTAGGATCAGAAAAATAGTATTACATTTTATTCTGTCAATTGTTTACAAACTTTTTGAGTGCCTATAGTGTATTTGAGCCCTATATGAGGTGGTGTTAATTAAAAATTGAATCACTGGGGTATGGTATCTCGTCTCCTAGAATATAAAGCCTCCTGGTGAGGCCAGTCAATAAACAGGTAAAAAAGAAATAAAATAGTTACTGATGATGGCAAAAACTCTGTAAGAAACAAACTTAAGGTGGTGCTACAGAAATTAAGTTGTCATAGGTAGGAATGTTAGAGAAAGTCAAATCTCAGTGACTACATGAAGGGAGAGGAAAATTGGGATGGGGAAAAGGTAGGCTAAAGACTAAGAAAAAGATATGGCTATGCACTAGAACTAAATGCTTCTTCTGCAACAGTTTAAAAATAGTCTATGTGTGGTAAAGAATTGTCCTAGACATACTTAAACATGCAAGGGTGACTTCATTCTAGACTATTGTAGACAAGAAAAGAGACTGAACTCAGGTCCCTTGAATCAAAAGGTCGGAGAGTTTTTAATCCTGAGTTACTTAACAGAAAAGATTACATTAGGTAACCCTTGGTGAGAACGATTAAGCCATTTGTGTTTACTCATTGGTGGCTGTTGAAGTTGGGTTCCAACTTTCTATAGTGTAGAAGACAGCAGCCCAATTCTTCTTGAGAACTATATTTCATGATGCTAGTTCCCAGGTCCTTGAGAAAGACTTTTCTAAGTTGTCTAAGTGTTAGAAGACCAGGGAAAGATGGAAGTTTCAAACAGAAAGAGGAAGAATTTGAAGTGAAATTATTGTAATGTTGATACTCTTAGAAAAAAGGGAGGTCAGGGTCTACACTAAGAAAGAAACATTTGTAAAGTAGGAGAGTGAAAGAAAAAGAGAGATTGTGAAAGTTAAAGAATGTGAGAAAAAGATTAAAGAAATTGAAAGAAGAATATAAAAGAGAGATGAAAAGAGAGCCTAGAGACTCGTAAAAAAATACAGAAGAGAGACTTGTAAAATTCATCACACCTTGCCACGATCACATCTAGTGCTAGTATCCATACTAGTTTTCTGCTTTTTTTTTCATTCTTAAAAAAAGTCAACATATTCAGTTCAGAGGTTGATGTAACTTTTTGTGACCTGAAGTTTACAGAATCTGAGGAGGATTACACCTGGCATTAATGAAAGAATGAGGCCTGAAGATGTAACTCTAGAGTATGCACTTGGCCAGCAGGTGAGAGACCCTGGGTTTAATTCTCAGCACAGGACAAAAGAATAAAAGAGAGGGAGTGAAAGAGGGAAAAAAGAAAAAGAAGATATCCAATGAAGAAGAGAGGGGTGGAGGGAGAAGGGAAGGAAGGAAGAAGGAAGGAAAGGAGGGATGTATGGAGAGAAGAGAGGGACAGAGAGAGGGAGGGAGGGCAGAGGGAGGAAGGGAAAGGGTGTTTCCTTTTTTGTTTTCTTTTGTTTTTTTCTGAGGCAGGATCTCACTATATATTCAGGTTATCCTTGAATTCATAGCGATTCCCCTCCCTCACCCTCCTGAGTACTGGGAATACAGGTGTGTGCCACAACACTGACCTGAAAATGGTAATTAATAATTCAAAATTAAGAGTTGACCCTCGACAAAGACCCATGCAAGCCAAAAGCATTAAGTCCTAAAGCTCTTTGCTTCCAGGCTAATCCTCTCCAATTGTATTTATTAGCCTCACTGATTCTGCATTTTGCCTTTACAAAAATATTTTCCCCATTTTCCCCAAACATAATGCCTTTGTTTATATAAATGGAGATAATTTTCTTTGGAGTCTGCATAATAAAGGAAGATCTGTAGAAAAGCATTTGTATTGTTCAGTTTTCTGACTTGCTTCATTAACTTGCCTGCCAGCTATTAGCATTTTATGGGTAACTTTAAAAAAATCATAATACCATTATTTCTGTCATCTTCTTTACAAATCTTGATCTGATTATTCCTTTTCACCCTCTTATTCACATATATGGCAGTATTAGCCTTCTGCTTTTTAAAGCAGATAAAGGTGATTATTTGTGATTGGTTACCATCCTGTGGCTATTATCCTTCCATTGTTCTCTAAAAGCATATTTGCTTTGATGTTACATCCTTGAGTTATTTACAGCACATTTCAAGACTACTTTGGATGCTTTGGGCTTGCTTCTTATGTTCTTTTTGTCATGGTGAATATAGTTGTATCAAAAGACACAGACTTTACCTAAAAAATCTGAGAGATATGCATAATTCTGGGTAACATTAGGCCCCCAGATTTAAATTATGAATTCCATACATGTTTAAAAAATGTCACAAGTGTTTTTCTTTTTTATAATATATGCAGTATGTCAAAATATTTTACAGGATGTTATAATAAGCATACAATCTGGCAAAGGGTTATACATCAAGTTGCAACATATTCATCATTACAAAAATACATGTTGCTATCTTCCAGATTAACATTTCTGGGGGGCCAGGGAGATGGCTCAGTGGAATAAGTGCTTCCCTGGGAAGCATAAGTACAAGGGCCTGAGTTTGATCCCCAGTTCCACAAAAAAAAAAAAAAAGTTTACATTTCTGGATAAAATTACAATGAAGCTTTTTCTTTTTTTTTCCGTACCTCTTAATTAATGACTATTCTGAAATTTCAAGGAGGTCATTTTATTTTTTAATTAATTTTATTGAGAAACAACAATGAGAATATTTCAAAACTGATTAGTAGGACAGTTTCAGTAATTAGTACATTGCATATTTTTGTCTTCATAGTGGTTATGCCCAGTACAAGATGCAGACACGGTAGCCTAGCCAACCACTATTCGTACAAATCTTTCCTCTTGTTGAATTAAGAGAAAGTAGCTACTTATTATTCTATTTTGTATATATACACATACAAAATGGTTCTTCATTTGTTTCCTCTTTTTTGTTTAGTTTTGTCAGAGATGGGTATTCCATTGCCCTTTAAATATTGTAGGTATGTGAATTCAGCAAAGCAATTCAATATAGTCCAGTAGTCCATAATAGTATTGGGTTATCCCCGTAGGACAGGCAATGTCAGAAGTTGTTGACTTGAACCTTTCATAGCTCAGCATATTAATATGGCTTTACTTTTTATACCTCCCTTTTATACTTTTCTGCTGGATGATTAAGATCAAGATAAAGCAAGACCTATATAACAAGAAATGTAACTTTGGTATCTGACAAGGTCAGTCATTTTAAAAAGCTCAACATTTTCAACTACATATATATATATAAATAGAAATTTTCTCAGTGAATACAACAGAAACAAAATTTAAAAGTGTGTTTAGCAGGACAGCCTTGTTACTTTCACTGATATATTTTATTGTAAGTAAACATCATATCCTGAAAATGGGCTTTGTAGATCAGGGAAAGTTTTCTGAGTTGTAGACCTTTGAATTTATGCCTGAATGGTGGGAAGTAGCCTTCTATGAAAATCAAATAAGCACAAAGAACTATATCATGTTGACTATGAGGAGGAAAGAAAGCTAAGTCCTGAGGCAAGTAAACTGGGTTAGATTAAGTGGCACAGAAAACTATTGGAATGAAATTAATTTCATTTACAAATAATCTCATTAGTGCCTGATTGAAGGATCACACATCCGATCTAAATCATTGATATTTTCCCTGTTTATCATTGTTTCCCTGTCTTAACATTCATTGGAATTCACCCTAGCAAATCATCTCTCATTGGTAGATGTAGAGAAGTGGATGGGGCTTGATCTTTCACTAATAAGCCCAAGATATGGTCTAAGATATGTTTAGAAGATACTTCCGGTGGTCAACTGGAGTATGAAGCAGATTAACAATGATACTTAACATGCTTAATATCCACTCATATCAAATGAACAGATCCTAATACTTTCAATTTCACAGCAGTATCCGTAACTCTATCCTGTTTCAAAACCTGCCTCTTCATCCTTTCCTTTGACCTGATATGTTTCTATGTTGTTTCCAGTACAATCTCCTTAGCCTATTACAGTTCAATTGTTTCAAAAGCTCTTTTAATAGTGTAGCACGTAAGTTCTATACTATTTATGATTAATGATGAAGAACTCAGACTAGAACTCAGACTTCAGTCTTCATCAAGATGCTTTTAGTGATTCTTCTGGGTAGACTGCCTGGCTATCGGCAGTTTTCTCTGTCTGGAATATGTTTTGCTTTCTGGGTAGAATTATCATTTCAGGTTATCAAAATACATATTTCTCAAATCGTTGACTTTTTAAACAGCTATCTGGATTCTTGATCCTTAAATTTCAGTTCATAATCTGTTTTGATGTTTTCTCAGGATGGTGACAAATACAATAATCTGTATTAATTCCATTTAATCATTTATTAAGTATTCCTTTAAGTAAAATGTATTTTATTTTGACTGAAAGTTATATGTAAATACAAATGCATGTTTATTAATATTCATTTTTTAAAGTAAGAAAAATTAAAGCAGTTTATTCATCCTAAACTATGTGGTTAAGTAACATATCATTTTATTCCATGAGCTGGCAGCTCCAAAAAAAAAGTGAATTCAATTATTGATTATGTCAGTCACACTATAATTCTCTACTATCCAAATGTTTGTTACTTGAAGCTTGCTAAAAGTGCTCCCTGAGTTCAGCATCCTACTATGATGAAACAGGGCTTTTAACATCAAGAAAGAAACAGAAGGAGAACAGATGTGCAGGGGAATTGGCAAGTAAACAAATCCCAGTTCTCTGATTGGATTGAGAGTTCTCTATTGAATTACATCTTTGAGAAGAGATATTTTGAAAGTAATGAAACTGCCGTTCATGGAGAGAGGGACTGGAGTTTCCTCATTAGGCTGAGCAACGTATTGCTGCCTCTGCCTTTTCTGTTTCTATGTCCTGAGTCTGAGTTATCTTCTTTGACCAATCTCTAGAATGACAAATCCCACCCCAAAAGGTACCTTGTTATTTGACCAATTCATAAGTAAGTCTGGCACCATATGACTTTGTTCTTCAGGATGTAGGAGAATTCACATGTGGAGAAACAAACTTAACTACCAAAATTGTCGCCAATTTTATATGCTAACTGCAGCATGATTCATAAATTCTATGATGCACAGGAGTCTCCTCTATGTTAGGTGCAGAGATTGACAGAAAAAAATGTAGTTGTCCTTCAATATGTAGAACCCTTCAGTTCAGTGACAGTATATTAGACTGGAGCTTGGAGACTTGAATTCTATTTCTGACCCTTATACTTGTCAAATATATATCCTTAAGCAAAGCACTGAATCTTCCTGGTTTCTTCTTTAAAATGATGGGAATATAATGTATTACCTCTGAGGAGGAGTACTACATGTTTTAGTGTAAATCTGGGACAACTGACAGGTGATGGAATATCTCTAGGTATGAGAAATATATTTTCCAAATACTAGAGTTCTGTAGAAGTGGGATATGAATAAGGTCTCTACTTCCTAACATCCTAATGTCTCAAAAATTCAAGTTGACAAAATAATCTACAAATTTTTTTTTTACTTTTTTTGTGTTTGAACCAGGCTTAATAGCACAATATTTACATACAGGAAAGACTGCATTATTGTTTAGAGTTCAGTTCATTGAATTTGGACAGATCTGTATAATGATAAAACCACTGTCACAAGAAATATATAAACATTTCCATAACCCAAAAACTTGCCTCATTCTCCTTTGTAGACAATGCTCTTGCCTAGTTCTGTCTTTAGAGACTGTTGATCTGGTTTTGATTTCTCCAATTATGTCATTTTGAAATATAAGAGGAATCATAGAGTATGTTGCAAGTTCATGTAACACATTAAATTTGAGATTTTTTCCACTTGCCCATGTCCATTGTTATCTTTATGTGGCTGAATAGGAACCTTGTTGGCAGAACATACCACTCACCCTAAAACATCAACATGCTGGTCTCAAGAGCCCGTATGCTAACTTACATGGCAAAAGCAACTTCGCAGATATGACTAAGTTTATAAATCTTCATTATCTTGGGATATCTGTCCAGGGCCAATCTAAGTCCTTAGAAAAGAGACCTTTTACCAAGTGTAGTGAATAATGAGACAAGATGGACGAAGGACAAGGACTCGATTCATTATTGCCAGCTTCGAGAATGAAGAGAATGAGAGCCATAAGTCAAGGAATCTGGGTAGTCACTGTGCTGCATTTGGAATCTGACAGAAACTGTAGTTTTCATATCATGCACTGTTTTGTTAAATTAGAGTTTATCTGTCTTTTTCTTTTACTTCTTTTCTTTTCTTTTCTTTCTTTCTTTCTTTCTTTCTTTCTTTCTTTCTTTCTTTCTTTCTTTCCTCCCTCCCTCCCTCCCTCCCTCCCTTCTTTCTTCCTTCCTTCCTCCAGGAGGTCTTGCATTCACTCTTCCATTTAAAATAAATGCTTGCATTGTTTATTTTAAAATACGAACAACCCACTGAGTTATGAGGTTGCCAGGTTGGGCTCAAAATTCTGATGCTTTTTTCCTCAGAGTCCCAGACAGCTGGGACTCCAAGAATGTGCTCCCAGGCTGGACACATCTGTGTCTTTTGACTCTTTTTCCAAGTCTCTCTCCCTTTTCTTTGTTGGGCAATTAATACTTTTTAATTGTTCCATATAAATGAATTGTTGCTGAGGCTTGAGAGTTTCAAGCTATCAACTATAGGAACAGGCCTCTGAATCAGTATTAAATTCTAAGGAGGCATGTGCCACTCACAATGTGAATGTAGTGTGTAGATGAATTTCTTTAAGGTTTTAAATTGAAAAATATGAGGAATAATAACAGTTATGATTATGAAGACTAAATAAAATGTTTCCTCAATTGTCTGTTTGGTACAGTGTTGGGTCTATAGAAAACATTTACAAAATAATGATTATATTATTATTACTATTATTAATCATTGCTTTGTATCATTTTTTAAATTTAGTACAAGGTGTACAGGGTTTCACTATGCAGATTGGATTCATAGTGATCCTCCTGTTGTCAGCCTCCCAGGTGTTGGGATTACAGGCACACACACCAGCTGCCATTGCCTTCTCAGAGTGCCCCAGGGGAGTGAACCCTAGGGAGTCAACCCTGGTCCCTGCATCTGCCTAAACAAGCACTTAAATCCATTTAGCTATCTGGCCAACCTTGCTTTGTATAACTTTTACATAGGAAATAATGTAGGTCCTCCAAATGATTTAAGGAAAATAAAACTCCCAACTGCTAGGTGTCCAATACACCAAGTTAGTCTTCCCCAAAATGAATGAATAAATACTAAGGAACAAAGGAGGTTAAGAGTAGAGCGTATTTGTTGATGGGGAGAGGCATAGCTTCTGTAACACAAGAAGGGTCCCTATTGGATTGGAAAGGATCACACTTCTCAGAGAACGTTTTGTAGTGCACAGATATGTGGGTGTAATGTGAGTGACAGCTAGGACCATCAGGATTAGAAGTATAGTTGCTTAGGTATAGAATGGAGAAGCAAGTCATATAGCAAGTATACATGGAAGGAATGAAGAATTTTATAGGAAGGGATGCATCTGAGTTCTTGATCACCCACTGAGGTGCCTGACATCCACCTAGTCTTTATTAGACCAATTGATACCACTTATTTTAGACCTGATCATTTCATCTTTACTTTGAGACGTGGCCTACAACAAATGCACTTCCCTGTACAGGTACAATGAGTTTTCATTTCCTGCTCTGACTCTCTCAAAAGCCCACCTCTATCTGACTGCCTGAAGTATTTCTATCTAGCTTAACTCCCTATAATACCTTCATGTTATCAATATTAGCAGCCGAATTTTGCAAAACACCTACTGATTAAACACCCATATGACCAATAATTCTAGTCAGAATTTCTCTTAATGGTCAGTGGAACATTTGGTCTTTCTTTCGGACTTTGTTATCTAAAAAGGCAATTTTGATGATAGATTAAAATAGTGTATACTATACCTTCAGCCAAGTAAATGTCTTATTTTTTCACTGATAGTTACACGTCTTACAACTTTGGCATAGCATTTAACACCTTCAAAGGTGCTAAAAATACCCTTCAATATGCACATTGTTGTGAGCATTTAAGATAAACAGAGTGCACTACAAACATTAATTTTCTTTTCCAAAACAAAAATATCGAGATTGATCAGCAATAGGATACATGCTCATGAATAAAGCAATAAATAAAATAGAAATACGTGTATAATTTGATGTTCATAGTCTGTACCTTTTTCAAGTGATAATTTACAATGCAGTTCTCACTGAATTGATTGGTTTCCTAGATAAATAATGAATCTTAAGGAATTCTTTCCTTTGTATTTCTTAAATGTTTATGAAGGTAGAAGTGCTTTGGATTGTTGTTCCAATTGTAAAGCCAATCGTCTGATTATAGGGTGGTCTCAGTAAGCCTGGAAAGGGACCTAAGAACCCGGGTGGGAAGGAGGAGCCAGCTACCTGTTTCAACTCAGTTGCTTCTTCTATGAGCACAGCATATGCGGAGCACTTGCTGACGATATTTTGATGTGAATCGCTGCACACGTGTCTGAGAGAATGGCCAGTCAGGCTGCTGCTTCATCTTTTCTTGTTTTGATATGCTTAGTTTCAACAAAAGCTACATACTTGTATCACTGGACTGCATTGCTAAGGCACTAAAAGTTGGCCCATGCTATAATGTGGCAGACAAAGCTGTGGCTCAAATTAACAGCCAGGGAGCCTTTCGGAGTTAGTATCTGTCAGCACAGCTTGCCCTTCTTGTACTGTGTGTGAATTAACACAGTATTTCTTCTTTACTACCAACTTTTGTGTGAACAAAGATAGCAGAGTGGGGAGGAGGTGGAAAGAAATTGGTATCTGGGAAATATCTTTTTTAAAAGTTTCTACTTTTTAGTATAATGAAGCAGCATTCTAATTGATTTATTTCAGTCTGGTTCTACTGAGATTTAAGCTGTGGTCCGTGGGGCACTCACAGCCTGTCCTAACTTTATCTCACCCACAGCAGCCATACAGTCAGCTACCTTAAACTCTTCGCTTCTAAGAGTAATCTGAAAAGTTTCACTAAGATTAAAAATCAAAAAGGAATATGTAAAAAAGCTAAGATAGAAACTTTCAGTCTGTTGGATAAGATTTTTGCTATTTTAAAACAGTATTGTTCATCACAGATGAGAGAAAAATTCTCCTCTTCACAAATTTCTCTGCTGGCTCTCCAAACTGAGACAAATAAGATAGAGTCCATTTAGAATTCTGATTCTTGTCAAGATAATTATACATCCCTCTTCTGAGAAATATGTTTGAAAATTGTACTGACAATGCACTGCATGCCAAAAAGCACCTTAATAATATATGCTTCAAGAAGAGTTGCGATGTTCAGAGCACAAAATTTCGCTTTGGCCTGTGTAATTTCATCTTGTAGCAGCTTGAATATGAAAATATGGTGTCAACGCGTCTACTTCTTGGAACTTCACGTTTGGCAAAGCCTTGGGCTTCAGCGCCAGGCTGTGATAAGGGACGGACACTACTGCCTGTGGGAAATGGTGCGCCTGGCACCACAGCTGGCACAGCGGGCTCAGATAATGGGCTGCAGCATGGGAGCGAGTGGAAGCAAACGAGCCATCGATATTGACTCTGTGGGGAATAGGTGAGGGCAATTCTGAGTCCTTGCGCTAATTCTTACCTATCAGTGGGTGCAAGGTTGAATGTTTATCAGGACGGCCTTCAGGATTTACTATGAAATAGTTCACCTCTTGTACATATATACTATTGTCTTCTTGATCACTCCTGTTTAGGTCATTATCAAACTTAGTATGCTGAACGGTGCAAGCCACAGAGCCTACATTCTGTATGTGTAGGACTTTTAAATGTGATTTATATTTTAGTCACGTTTCTGTGATGACTTTCTTGACATAATGAGGCATGCCATGTTACATCACCTAATCTTTGTTAAAACTCCTTTGTGATTACACCTGCAGAGTACATTGTTCATAGCTTTGCAAATTAGCTAGAGTCCTTCTGTTGCATTGGGATCAAACCCAGGACCTTTGTACTAAGCTATATTGCAAACATGTTTATATACTTTATTTTGAGACAAGGTCTCACTTAGGTTACTGTGTTGCCCTGGTTGATCTCAAACCTACAGACATGCTGCTTCAGCTTCCCAGTGTCCTGGGATTGAAGGCATACGTCACTATGCCATCAATTTTACTTTTGGCACTTCTGTCTGCAATATCTTAAATTTATAATATTTTATATCCTTAAGAACTTGGGCCATTTCTTGTTAAGAATGAATTCCCAGGCTGGCCAAATAGCTTAGCAGACAAAAGTGCCTGCAAATAGGTGCAGGGCCCAGGGGCTCAATCCCCAGACCTGCTGTGCCTCCCTTGCCCCAGCGGCACAATGAGATGGTGATTGAGACTGGGCATGGTGGTGCATGCCTGTAATCCCAGCTCTTGAGAGGCTGTAAACAAGTAGATCACTATGAGTCCAATCTAGTAATGAGACCCTGAACACCCTATAGACCTTTCCCTAAAATTAAAAAAATAAAAAACAGAGAATGAATTTCCTTAAATTCTCACATGACACTTGTATCCAACTGGTTATAAATATCAACACACTTACACATGGCGTTATTCACTTTTGTCTCTGTGTGCATTTCATGATGTAATCTTATCAAATTATATGTTCCATTTTAAAAATGTGTACATATTTAATGATAAACATCGATTGAATGATTACTGCCTTCATTAACTATCATATATGAAATATTTATGTACCCAGTTTTTACTAAATGCTTCATAAAATTTGGTCATTTAAAGCTTATAGCAATCATATCAAAATGACAAATATTATCTACATTGTATGTACCAATGAGGAAGATGAAGCAATGAAAGGTTTAGGAATTTGCGAAGAAGTAGTAATGACACTATACACTTTAAATTCAGATGGTCTGGTACTGGATCTTTAATGCATAAACCCTACCGTAGTTTTATAAATCATGATGCTGCATTCTATAGAGAACTGTGAATTTCTCAACTAATACAGTGTCTTTACATGGATATAAACTACAACTTTAAAAATTATAAAAAGTAAAGATATAGTCATTCTTACGGAAGCCCAGGAGATTTCCTTGTACACCACTCTAACGGTCCACATTGGTGAGGTGTTCTACTCCAATAAATAATCCAACACATAATAAATTTACCTCAGTAAATGAACCATGCCATCTTCTTTTTATTGAAATGAAGTTCAGTTAATATATCTGAAATGCAAAGTAATTTATACTCTTTCAAAAAAATAGCTCATAGGTCAAAACTACTAGAAATAGTGCAGAGACACCCAGGACAAATTTAGGATGTAAATATTTATTGGTAAAAATTCTCACTACATCAGACCAATGTCATGCTTCTGTGTTTATCCACATGGAGTTATGTTGCCACTGATTGTTTTGGAGTAATTAAAATATGAAGTATTCTATTACCTTGTTATTTTTCATTGTTTCAATGTATGTCTGTCTTGCTTTTCTCTCATTGCTGGGACAAAATACCCAACACCAAGAATTAAGGAATGGAAGGTTTATTTATCTATTTATTTATTTTAAGTATTTAGTACAGGGTCTATGGGGTCTCCCTGCAGAGATCGGACTTGCAGTGAATCCTCCTGCTTTCAGCTTCCCAAGCACTGGGGTTACAGGCACATGCCAGCATGCCAGTCTCAATGGCCATCTCAGCACGCCCTGGGGGGCAGAGCCAGCATGTCAGGTGGTGTTGGAGCTCAAACCCTGAGCTTTGCCTAAGCAGGTACTTTACTCCATTGAGCTATCTGGCTGGCACTTAAGGGAGGAAAGATTTATTTAGGTTATAATTATTGGAGGTTTAGTCCATACTCTTCTGGCTCCAAGACAGACTGGCACATGGCAGAGGGCAGCTGTTCATAGCAGCAGAAAACAGCGAAGAGCAAAAGGAGGAGCTGTATCTATGGAAGCTAGCAAGCCTCTCTCCCTTCCTTATATTTGTATGTAGATTATCTGCCCCAGGTGTGTGCAGCACTCATGCTCATAATGCCAGCATTGGATCATGAATTAATCATAAACTGTAGAAATTGTCCATTACTGCATGAGGCTTTGGGGGACTACCAGGCACAAACCATGCCCTTTGCCTTCACTGAAGTGAATAAATTTATATGTGGAATATGATATAATGCAGTAAAACCAGAGTGGTCTGGATATAGATTTTTGAATTTATTACATTTGTGAAGAAACATCCTCCTCAGACAAAGAGCTTGAGGAAATCTATTTATCTTTGTGGGTATATTTTACTCTGTAAAACAAATTCAATTCCTTGAATACTCAAGACAATTATTATTTTTGTTTAAAATAAGAATCAGGAAAAGAATGGAAGGGAGAGATTAAGAGTATAGGATGAAATTCCTTTACTGTTTTATAACTCAGAGATTTTTTGATTTCTAAAAAGTTTGTTTTTAGCTTCAATTTGGAAGATTTGAGGATTATTTAGTAATCACATTCTATTTATCCTAACCATGAGTGTAGTTTTATCCAAGTGCGTATTGCATGCTACAATCGTATTATAGGATTTACTAAGATGCAAAATCAGTTCAAACTGGTCACACTGTTTGAAGTTCTCCTAGTGTTCAGCACCTCCATCTGTCAACCTATATTTTCAGACCCTCTTCAAAGAAGAACCATCCACATGCACATGCAAAATCCCATCCAGCTAACTGATAACATGGATAGGACTTCTAGTTAGTATTCATTGACACTCCTTACATTTGCCAAGTACCAATTTCTATTAGGGAAAGAATTTATTACTTGACATTGATTTCACTTAAAAGCTTGAACTTGAGAAGCAACTTTCTTTAAAACAGAATTTGAGATAAAATATGTGTGAGACTGTTGCTTAAAGCATCAGGCCCTGGTCTCCAGCAATCTGAGAAGGGGTTGTATTCAAGAAATTTGGGCCCCTGGCAATGATTGACAAGTTTCAACTTCGTCTAATCTTAACATGTGCAGCCTTCAGAATTTGAATCACTGGAGAAGAAAAACATGGATATTATCAACTATTTCAAAAACTGAATAAATGCTTTAGAGTTTAAGCTTAGCCAAAGCTTCTTTAACAAACTATATCATATATTAGTTTTACTGAAGTATTCCTCCACAAAATACCAAATTCTTTCCCTGGCTCTGTACTTAAGAGTTCGAAAGTAGAAATATGAGTCCAGCCTCCCACTCTTTAAATACTCCCCAACTATTTTATGTGTAGAAAGCATCTTCTTAAAATGATTCCATTTCGTACTTTGGTAGTTGAGCCTTTAATTATAATTTTGTATTATCCCAGGACATGAATTCTCTCACTGGTAGTTCTGTGGTCTCATTAAGAAGCTGGCTTTGCAAGAGGCAGTCAGTGATTAAACTTTCATTCAGCATAGTTTCTTCATCAGTCGTTAGAACAGGTGCCAGGATTATTCTCCGTTGGTATTTTGTTTGCTCCCAGGACTATTAATCAGTTTGTAAGAACAGTTGGGATGATTTATTGTTTGAATCTTAGATGCTTTATATTTCTAGGTTTTCATGGCATTTAATGTAATAAAATCTCCCTTTGGATCATTAAAAGCATGAAGGGCAAGCTCTTCTTTTTTCCTGACACAGCAGAACTCTGATTAAGTGTAAAGACATTAGGTGATTTCTTCTATTGTGAAATCTCCTATGAATTAGAATAATGGGGGAAATTATTTCAAATGACAGCAACAGCTGTAATAATCCATATGTAATATTCATATTAGTATGTGATAATAAAACTGTTAAATCTTTTTTACGACTACAGTAATGGTACTCTTTCTTGTGTAAATGCAGAAATAGATTTTTGGTAGAAGGAAACAGCATTTGAGTACAAAATAATTTCATAAATGCTATACATGCTGTAACATAATACTGCACTGTTTTCTCTGCATGTCAGTGTTTAAAACCGATATCTTCTTCATCTATTTTGTAAGCTTACCACTCATTTAAAAGTTTAATTTATAGTCACAAGGTTTATAACTTTTTCTGGTTTTCTCTTCAGAATCTCAATTTTTATTTCCATGAGTCATTTTTCATTCCCTTGGAAATTCTTTGTTAACCCTTCCTCTTTCTGTCCCTTTCATCTTTATTGAAATACTTCATAAATTAAAAATATCTTAATTAGGTTAGTTCGTTATAAACTTATGTCCAACTTCTAAAATTTGCATGGTGAAAGGACTCAGCCAACTGATGGAAATGTTGCTTTTCAGTGAGCCACTTGCAAAGTAAAAGACGGACAAGGTACTCACTGCTCTTAGATACCAGACAGAGAACATCTCGCTAGAAGAACACAGACTCTGAGCAATAGCACTGAGTGGCTATTTAAGAGCTTAAGGTTGTCATAGTTCATTAGAAATTGCTTGAGCATTTTCACAGCATTAAACATTTCTCCCTAGAATGATAAGCATTTCTCTGAGAATGTTCCATTCTGCACCAGACTGGGCAGTTTTTGTTTATGAATTACTAGAGATAAAAGTTTATTTTTAATAAGATACTGGGTGGCAAGTGCACGCGAGTGTGTGCACCCGCGCGCATGCGCACACACACACAGACTCAATTGTTTCAGCTCCATTTGTGGAAAAAGTTGTCCATTCTCCATTGAAATGACCTAATACCTTTGTTAAAAATAGGTTGTCCCTCTCCAGGTGAGTCTCTTCCCAGGCATGGTGTCTTGCTTCTGAGTCTGGTTGTCTGTCTTGACACTGGAACTATATTTGGTAAATTGATATGTGGATTAGTTTTTCTGTGTCTTGTACAACCTACTCAAAAACCACAAATTAAAAAAGGAGGGGCTTAATTTGACTTGTGTTTGGGGCATTTAATCCACACCTGGCTGAAGCTGAGGCAGAAAGGACGTGACAGAGTACAGAAGTAGCAAACTGTTTGGTCCAAGGGAGGCAGGAAGCAGAGAGAAAAGGCGCAGCTCTGAAGAAACATACGTTGTCCAGGTGACACACCCTGCCTCTGTTCCAGTCAGGCCCCCACATCGTAAATAATGAATACAAAAGCAATGGAACAGAAAAGAAACAACAGAGAAAGTTAACCAATCTATTGGTTTGTTGTGAAAAATAACAATGAAATTGATAAATGTGGAGTGAAACAATACAAAGGGAGAAAATGAAAATTACAAATATTGGCAGGAGAATATCACTGTAGATCTTGAATACAATACAAAGGTAACAAAAGAACCTTATGAATAACTAAAATAATATATTTGACAATTTAGATGAAATTGGATAAATTTCAATTTTATAAATTCTTACAAAACATCTAAAAATTTCTTGACAGCATAAGCTAGGTAAATTTTATCTAATAAATTAAAATATAAATAACAAGCTTTCCCATAAAGAAAGTAATTGTGCAAAGAATGTTATTATGTCTTTTAAAAACATTTGAGAGTTTTACTAGTGATAGAATATACTGAAGAAAGATGCAGTATCATTCTTTCTGTAATTATTTTTAAAACTCAGAGAGTATAATATTGCTTCTCTTTTTTAATTTTGGGGAATGGAAACCTGGGTCTATGATTTGAAATCCTTGTCCTTTCCTCATTCACAGTTTTAATCGCTCAAACAGTATCATTTTTAAACTTTGACATAGCTCCGCCTCACCTATTTTGATGTGCCACCTTGCCTTTAGCATCTTCAGAGGTTAGAACTCTCCCTTGGGGCGTTTTCTCTTCCCAGCTGTGTGGTGCTGTTCACGACTGTTGCTGCAGACTCTTCTATCTACCTCTTGCAACCACTGTGCCCGCGCCCTCCTTGGGTAGCATCTCCCTCCTCAGGACCAGCAAGCAGGAATGGTATAGTGACATATACATAAGCTGAAGCAGTGTATGTCGTCTTTGAGGTGAAAAATCCAATATATAAATAAAGATTAAAATCACTTGGTGATAGCCACAAGGTCATCTGCAAAGGGAAGGAGCCAAAGAAGTGGAGGGGGAGCAGAGGAGGGAGTGGGAAGGAGGTGAAAAGCAGGATGATGACGCACACGGTTAAGATGTGGTGCACATACGTAACAGCTGCCCACAGGGTGTGGCGTCATTGTTCATGGCAAATGTTAGCAAAAATAAACAAAAGAGAAACAATAGTGAAATAATCAAAAATTTAGCTCATGTGTTTCCTTTTGCTCAACTATCACTGGCCTGTGCCGCATGTTTAGTTCTTAGAAACAATTGCCTCATCTATTTTTGGTCAGTTTTACAGTTGTTTTGGTGGCAAGGATGGAGGGTAGAAAATTGAAAATACTTAGGAAAGAGCTATAAAAAACTGGGCCTAGTGTCAGTGTGGAAAATTTGGCATGTGAATATTTGCCTCATTGTAAGATGCATACAGGAAGATGGCCTATTTTAATTGGTAAAAAATACTAGATCATAATCAAATTCAGAATTAGACATCTTTCAGTGAGATGGAAGGATAATTATGCTTAAGTATGCACCACTAAAACCTCAGTTATTGAGATAATTATCTTAGATCTTCTTTTATGTCATTTAAGGGAACTCTTTCTGGGTCCCGAAATGATATCATGAATATTGTGTATGATTCTTTCAAGAGTGTGATCACTAATGAAGTAACTAAACATCAGCAAGCCAGGTGTGGTGATACAAGCATGTCATCCCAGCACCCAGAGGAGGCTGAGGCTGGAGGACTGGCCCAAGTTCAAAGCCACCCAATGCCAGCGTGAACTGCATAGTGAGGCTCTCACTCCAAACAACAAACAGGACATCACCAAAACACCAATGCCTTATTTGTAATTTAATCTAATCATAGGTTTTGTCACTGCTATCCTCATTTTCTATAATGAGGATGGGGATGAGACAGAAGAAGAAAGGAAGTCAGGAAAGGAGGAAAAAATGTTTATTAGTTTCAGAAAATTAAGACCATCTAAGATTATATACTCAGAAAACCTGTTATCTTGGTTTTTGAATTTGGTATCTTATTTCTAAAATAAAACCTACTGAAAACATGGTTCTTAAAAATCAAGTGAATTGGAAATCTATAAAGTTGTTTGTACACCACACTGAGAATGCGGGCTGAGTGAGTGGTACAGTGGAGAGACAGCAGCATCGTGCTGTCAGGTATTTATGTAGATCCTTCTGTGATCTGAGTGCTTCTCATATGTGACTTTGCTTCCCTCTGACTAAGCTTCGCATCTATAGATTCACTGAATCACTCAAGTTCGATACATAAGGACACAGAATTAATTAAGTATATAACACTCTCAATTAACTACATTGAAATTTCAGAGCTTTGTGAGGGAGACCTTAGGTCCTTGGCAAGTGGCCGAAACATTCTAAGCCATATTTTCATCACTAGAGAGGAAGCAGTGTTAAAATGCTAACCTGACAGCACTAATGTGTGTCGTTGATGACCTGCGCTGCTCAGAAAGAATATGTAACTTTTTTGCTTGACTAAAAGAAGAAAAAAAAATGAAGAAACACTTAGAAACAATAATTTGGGGACTGCAAAATTATAGCCCTTTTGTAAAAGGGCTATAATTTTCCTTTTGTAAAAGTCACTGATAAAATGGTATAGATTTCAAACTTCCTAAAGCAGAAAGCATAGTAACTTTGATCTTTGAAAATCTACCTGTTCCCACATTCATCACTGGTTTTTTGATGTTTTCTGTGAAAATGAGTCTTTCCCACACATTTTGCAAAATAGACCAAACAGTTAACAAGTACACTGCTGGGAGGGCACTCTTGCAGTTCTGTCAGGTCCCTGGGAGCCTACACGGCATGCCTCAGTGGAGAAGATGAAACACACCCCTTGGATGGAGTTTGGAACAAATCAACAAACACAAATCAATGCCCCATAAAGTGAGTGCCTAAGTGCAGGGGAACCTTTGGAAAGCTTTCTTCAAAGCAGCAAGATAAACTAAAAGGGTGGATGCAGTGTACATAAGGAAAGGCAGAGACTACAAAACTTCAGTCATGGTGCACTTAACACCAGATAAAAACAGCAAAACAGAGGTAGTACATATTTGGATTTCCTCTACCTTTTCAAATTTTATTGAGCTCTTGTTTTGTTTTGAACTTTATTTACAACACGACTCTCTCAATACCTTCTGTAAAGCAGCAATAGTCTCAAAATAATAGCATCAGATGAGAAAACTGAATAAAATTAAGACATTTGAAAACTTCAATTTTACTAAAAATAAATCACTTAGTTTGTAACAGTATTTTCCATAAATCCTTATTCTTACTTTTTATTAAGGACCATATTTAGAGAAATAAGTAAAGATACTTTAACTATATATTTTCACGTATATTATGACCACTTTTGATCTTTGAAGAATAAGAGCTTACCTGACAAACACAGGATCTTGAGTTCAATCCCTGGTACCACAAAAAATGGAGTAACAATATAATAAACTGTATAAAGCAACTTATACAAGAGAATAATATCTTTCTCCCCCTCTCTAAAAAAAAGAGAAACACTTATAAATTTGAATATTATGTAAATCATGTAATATTTTATTGTCATTCCTTATACACAGAAATTGAGACTCTCTAATTACTAGGTGATGCAAATATCAGTACACTATTGAAGCACAATTGGTTGAATTCTCTTGTTAATTTAAACTCAGCTGAACAACTGAAAATTAAGCATGACTTAAGACAACATGCTTCGAACATCTTAAAAAAAGTTCAGTGACATAAAACCATCATCAAATGAAACCCTTGTATGTATCAACTATGTGGATAAGTGAATTGATACTCTTGCTTAATCTTTGCTAAATGGTGGTACACTCCCTGACAGTCTACATCAAATTCCCTTGTCTAATTTCATAGTGGTTATTTAAAATCTAAAGCTATTTTGATTTGTTGTAATATTCTTGCCACTCTTGGTTACAAGTAAATGTCAACAAAGAAGACCTGTTCTATTCTGAGAACGTATGTTTTTCAATTTTTTTCTGTACTACCTAGTCCTATGACCAGCATGATAAAGGCTCTCAATTAAAATTTGGGAATACATCAGTAGGTTACTGAGAAAAGCTGTAATTAATGAGTAGTGAGTGGAAAACTTTCATGATTAGCAAAAAATATACAGAAAACATGTCTTCTAAGCAGAGGTCAAAGTGCTGGGGAGATAGCTCAGTGGACTAAGTACTTGCTTAGGCAAGCGCAGGGGCCAGGCTTCGATCCCTGGCACTGCATGCCTTGCTGGCCTCACCCCCGGGTGTGCTGAGCTGGTGATGGAGTCTGGGTGTAGTAGCGCATGCCTGTAATCCCAGCACTAGGGAGGCAGAAAACAGGAGGATCACTATGAGTTCAAGATGAAGTAAAACCCTGCACGTGTACACACACACACACACAAAAAAAAAAAAAAAAAAAAGAAAAGAAAAAAAAAGAGGTCAATAACATCATTTCTGTACAATATAACAGAGCCATTCTATAAACCAGGTTCCTGTACTGATTTATTTTTTTATAAGTGGCAAAAGCACAGTATGAGAAGTCACATTAAGTTATAAATGGGTGTTTTCAAAACATTTTTTGTTAAAAAATTCCTCATTTAAAAGACAGTTTGGAAATTTGGAAATTCTGTTCATGAACACTTTCTGGTCCACTAATATATCAGTTCTTCTGTTATCCTGGATAGCCATCAAAACACTGAAAAAGGTTACCCAATAAAACTAGATTTGCTTTTGAAAACAGTCAATTTGACAACTGTAAGAATATTCTTGAAGAAAATAATAAGTAAAGTATCATCCTGACATGAATAAAGATAATTTGCATCTAGAAGTTGACCAAAGTTATTGCTTAATGAAATATCAGAGCTTGTGTCAACACATTACAATATTAGCTCTGTGTGTGTGTGTGTGTGCACTGCACATGTGTGTATTAATAGGTATCACTAATAGCATAAAGTGACACTCTTTTAACTCTACATATGGACATTTAGTGTCCAGACACTTGTCTTTCTTCCAAAGGTTTTTATTTTATTTTATTTTTTTTTTTTTTGGTATGAAACTGGGGATTGAACTCAGACCCTTGTGTTTGCCAGGTGAGTGCTTATTCTACTTAGCCATCTCCCTAGCCCCCCAAAGGTATTTTTAAAAGTGTTGTATTTTATTTTCAGATGTGTTTGGCTGCAACTCCTTCTGATCTTACCATGCTAGTACAAATGATACAGTAGGATATCTCACTACTGTCTTTTAACAAATTCCCCACACCGACTTCTTGGAATAGATGAAACTCTAATTACAAGGGCCTGAAGATGTATAATTTTGTAGCTTGTTAAAATCAATTTTTTGTACTTGTATTCATGAATCCATAGTGCAGAATCACTCATTAGTCTCCCTACAGACTCAGACTAATGTCAAGTCTTTTCTGTGCCCTATATTCAAAACAATAATTTGTTTTTGTTTTTTTTCACTTTTTTTTTTTACAATTTAGTGAGTTTTAATAAATTCAGTGGTTTGTATGAACATGTACGAATGTTACTATAGCCTATTAAAAATAGTCATTTCTTGGTAGCCATAAGCAAGTGGTTCCAGGTCATCCAATGGATACCAAATTCCAACTCTATGAAATTTGCATTATATATATATATACATATGTATATATCTTCCCATATGCTCTATTTTTTATTTACTCTTTGGTCTTTTTATTTATTTCTTATTTTTAAAATAACTTTATTGAGAAATAGTAATGAGACAATTTCAAAACTGATAGTAGGACAGTTTCAATAATAAATACATTGCATATTGTTATCTTAGTGGTTATTCATTGAATAAGGTGCAGATATGATATCCTATCGACAAACATTATTAGGAAAAAATCATGTTATTCATTGAATTAAGAGAATGTAGCTGTATATCTATCCTCACCATTTGGAATATACAGATACAAAATGGTCATTCATTTGTATTTCCCAAAACAATAATTTTCTTTTGAGGCCAGGGAGATAGCTCAGCAGTGTAAGTGCCTGCCTGGCAGCATAAGACCCTGAGTTGAGTTTGATCCCCAGTACCAAAACTCAAAAATAATTACTATTATTATTAGTATTTCTGTGTACATTACTATATGTGTGTGTGTGTGTGTGTGTGTGTGTATGTTTCTGATAGGCTACTCTGAAGATCACTAATGAAATCTGATTGTTGTCATCTTTCTATATTTGTACAGAATAGTTAATTTTGTGAAACGTATCACTACATAAAAGTTGTTGATTGGGATGGGTATTTTCTTTGTTAATGGAAGTCAAACCTGCTTATGAAGTTTACATGGCATATTTTTGATTTGGACATAAATAATTATACCATCAACTATGTGGCAATTTGCCCTAAAATCAGTCATCTTCTGTACTCTCTTAGACTGGTCATCGCTTTGTGAAAGATTGGATCTCCATTGGCCATTGGTTACTGTCATGTAATCTGTATATTGATATGATCAATGGTGGCTGCTGAATTTGCAGCATTTTATGTATGTCCCTCCAAAGTCTTTCTCACACCTGCTAGAAAGGAACCCACTTTTTATACTAGAAGTCACGATATTCACCACATGGTCATAGCTTACAAAGGAAACTCCCCTTGACCATATCATCCTGTGGTTTTTGCACTATTATATCTTACTGCTTAGTTACCTACAAATAATACAGATGGAATTAGGAAAACACCATGAATACAAGGCATCACCCACACGAGACAGGAGAAGAGGTATATTTTATAATGTGTGCCTCAATATTATGTCTATGCACCGAGGAAGTAGCTTGGCAGTCTAAGCACCTGACTGGCAAGTGCAAAGACCTGGGTTCAATCCCTAGTACCACACGTCCTGGTGTGCCAGCCCGGATCCATAGTTGCTCCTTGTCAGCTGCTGAACCCAAGCATGGTGGTGCACACCTGTAAACCCAAGTATGAGCTGTGCAGCAAGATTCTGTATCAAATAAATAGATAATTAAAAATGTTAAAAAATATTCATGCTTATTGGTAGTGACTTCTTGAATATATAAGAAAAAGAGGAACATGCACTTCTTAAAATGTAAATAGTAACATACAGAGGAGCATGCTGCCTTCAGCAGCCCATAAGCTTCATGTTGGTTAGCATCTTAAAAGGTGTTAGAACCCTTCACATGCTGCTTTGTGATTCTTTATGAGTAGTGATGCCTCCTAGTCTTAAGCCATATCTTACATTTCTCAACCACAATGATGAGATGGCTTTACTTGTTGCAGGCATGTTTCGATCAGGTGGCTTGGTGGAAATTTGAAAGATGCTGCAGCTCGTGACAGCATGCTGGAGTTACCATGATCAACTACTCAGTTTGGATTTCACCCAGTGGCCAACAGCCTTGCGTGGTAGACCGCGAGAGTTGGGTTTTTAAGACGAGTGAACCAGGTAAGTTTGCAGGAGACATCTGATCGTTTATCACCTGCTTTAAGGGCTCTAACATGCTGCCAAGATGCACTGAATAATGTATAGCTTTCCTATTTGTTCTCTAAGTGCACTGAACAGATTGTTGAAGAATGAGTTCTCCCTTAGCACCAGGAAATTGGATATATAGGAATAATTGAATCCCTTTCACTCAAGAGGAGAGGAGCTATTTTAAAAGACACATAAATTAGGCATGAAAATACTACAGATGCTAGTTCAAAGCAATAGCCAATAATTGCAAGTTATAGAGATTCCCTTTTCAAATAACTACTCTGAACTCTAATGACATAAATGGTTATACCTGGGTTTTTTGTTGTTGTTATTGTTGTTTGTTGTTAAAGACAGGGACTCACTATTTAGTTCAGGCATATCTTGAACTTGCTAGATAGCACAGGTTAGCCTTGAATTTGGAGTGATCTACCTGCCTCAGCCTCTTGAGTGCCAGGATTCCAGTTGTGTGACACCATACCTGTCTATAAATGGTTGTACTTTCGAAGGTACAGTAGGAAAAGTGGTGCTTTAAGTATTTGTATTTTAAAAATATGGAATTATGAGTATGCGTTCATGGCATCTGATCTTATAAATATTCTTCAAGCCTACATTGATTTAAAAGATTATACCATTAGTTTGCCTTTTATAAAAATATTTATAATTCTAAATACTGTTGACATGTTATTTAAAGTTATGATAAAGTGACATAGTAACCTCACTGTCATATTTCCAAGAATTTAAATAGAGCATTCTGATTTACTTCATCATCTAATTTTTCTATTTCATTCTGGAAATCATCTCAATTATTTTTCATAATTTAACAGTTCTTATTTTTCTCCTTAGCTCTTTTCCAGCTCTGGAATAGAGCTTAAATGAGCAACAGTTACTTAGGGAAACTACAAGTTATTCGCATCTTCTGAATTGAAGAACATCAAAATTTTATTAAAATTATTATATTTTAATTATTTATTAAAATTTTATTATCTAGCACACAGTTAGAACACTTCATGATAGGATCCTGTAGTTTTAACCTTGTACATTTTAAGTTCTGTGTCCAAAACAAAGTTCACCGTAACTACATTTCAGTATTTTAAACAGAAACTGAATTACATGTTGAAACCTCAGAGTTCTAAACAAGAGGACTGAAAGGTAGATAAAATTAAGCCTACAGTGTTTTGAAGGTAAATAAGCTTTCAATAATGCAATTAGCAATTGCCTTGTTACAAAGGCGAACCTTATGTCTATTTGTGGAAAATGTGCTTTACCTTGTTAGACTATCTTATCTTTCTGGACTGTGTAATTCATGATTTTTGGGTATTGTACAATAGGGAGTTTTGATCCAAGTGTTATGAAGAAACATAACTGTATTCACAAATCATTTGAAGGAAATCTTATTATGATATACAAGTTAGTAAATTCTACTCTCCTATATAAAAATTATAGTTTGAAAGTGTACTCCTTGGCACTGAAGATTTGGCAGTAAATTTATAGGTTTTCGGTTAAAGATAAGCAATGTATTCATTGTAGCTTTACAGTTTTTATCAGTTTTGAATTCATACTTGCACTGTGTGGTACGAAAGCATTTCCATGTTTATGTTGATGTGTCCTCACCTTTCTGTAAAGTATGAAGAGTATCAAGGCTTCCCAATTCTGTGTTTGAAGTTTTTATCAAAGCTGTCAAAATCTGAACTGTTTTTAAGTTTAGAAACCGTTTTTCTTTCTTAAAGCATTTGTTTAAAGAATTGCCTAGCACGGAATTACACTACTGTGTGCTCATAAACAAAATCAACATTACTCTATCAAGGCAGGGAATCAAAGGTGAGAGTTTCCAAGGTACTTCTGATCACATGCCCCACCTAATGAGATGTGTGCTCCCTAAAAGACTTTATGAAAAATATTAAACTGTACCTGTGTATGCGATATAACTGTCCTTGCCTGGCCAGCAGTGTGTATTTTAAGATCTGCTGAATTAGGTTCTTGACAATTTAGTGAACCAGCTAATCACAGTGAAAAATCTTACATGAATCTTAGTCACTGACAATCTATTCACTCACCCCAACTACTTAATATATGTCTGCAACCTGTAAAACTACATGTAGTTAGAAACAAATTTAGTAACGCTCCCTTGCTGTGCTTTCAAGAAAATTATATCTACAAAACAAAAAAATAAATTTTATAAAACATACATATGACAACCTCATTGCAGGAAAAAGAAGTGAAGATTGTTAATGTAAGATGTCAAGCAAAATTTTCCAGAAATGAAGAAAGACTACTAAAACTGGAAAAGATATTAGCAGGGTTTTGGAAACTTGAGAGCAGAATTTCAATAGGTGAGAAACATATTTAAAGGTACTTGGTGCTCAGCACATAGTCTGATAAAATTACCATAGTCCAAAAAATAAGGAGTATGTTTGAAGAATGGAAAACTTGACAGCTGAGCATAGCGAGAGAACCAAGGAGAGAGGCTGCCCACACAGCTTTTGGGCTGGAATGCTTTACACACACAGGGACAGTGAGAAACGAAATCACAAAAACACGTAATCTGTATTTTTTAAACAGTGCTAGCAGAGGGTACCATGGGGGAAGGGAAGGTCTGTGGAGAGAGAAAAGACATCACAAGGTGTTTGGCTCCTTTGATAGACAGATGTGTTGTGTCTAGCCTACAGGGTCACCAATGCCTAGAAAAGGTCCTGTTCATGGCTGACTCTGTTCTCTGTAAAACGCTGACTAAATGACTATCTCTCAATGATAATCAGTACATTCTCATATTTGTATTTTTCCCTTTTTAATTTGCCATTTAAAAATCACACTAAGGATATAAGAATTTAACTGGTTTTTCCTTGCATCCATGTGCGTGTGCAGGCACGCACATCCCTCAGACTCTCGGGGTGAGTTTGAAATTGCACCTCAGATCCTCTTCTCGAAATTTATGCTTCCATTAAGATGGGGGCAGCTGCTGCCCTCCTCTGTTTCCCTTCTCAGGCTTATCTCTCTCAGGTTTTATTCTTCTCTCCATCGCTTGACCATCACATCCATCACTATGTTTCATTCCTCTGGAGCACAACGTGCATTGCAGGCACATTTTTATGGCTAGAAAGCAAACCCACCCCGCTTGGCCGTGGCTGTGTACTTAAACCTAATTAAGCAATTCTGCTGAAAGAATCACATCCTTTTCCAACACGCTGCACATTTTATCAAAATAATAGGGAACATATGAAAGCTGTGGGGAAATTGGAGGAGGAAGACTAAAGAAGACACAAAACAAGAAACAGTGGCCTTCTGCCCAGCACCCATAGACACAGCCCACGGAAGATGCAAGGCCCACCAGGACCTCTGGCAGGGGAACCTCCCTGCTTCCAGCATCTCTCACATTAGCTTCTTTATTGGAAATTACATTGTGCTCAGTCCCTCCAGGGGACACAAGCACTAGTATATTTTGTATAATTGGGTCATGCATTTTCAAAGATGTTCTTTTATAGTCTGGGAAAAATGTAGCATATTCTCTCTAAATATGCAGACTTAGGGAAATGCTATCAGAAAATCTAAACTTCTGAAGTCAGAATTTTGTCTTTCTTCTTTAACACCTAATTCCAAGTACTATGAAAACTTATTAAGTCCAGTGCCCAACTGAATAAAGGAATATCAAATCTATTTTTCACAAAATTATAACTCCTATATTTTTAACAGTAGAAAGCATCTTGGTTTAGTAGATATAGTTGGTCTTGCCTCATTTTGGCATTGTCAGATGAAAAGTATTTATCTGTTAATATTTATATTGCTAAAATCTAATAACAGTGACATACACAAGGAATAGAAGTATGGAGGAGGTATATTAAGTAAACTTTACCCTTCTTTTTTTTTAACTTTACCCTTCTTTATTACATATTTTTATAAGATGAATAATTAAATTTTCATTTAAACTGCATTTAATTTAGTCCCAGAAAGTCTTCTATCACCTTGCTTGGGATGAATCTAGAATGATCCCAAGACTTTCTCGTCAGTGTTTTATGGACTGTTGGTTTTGAGGGACTCTAGTTTTCTCAGTGAATGCAGAAATGAATGTAGACAAGAACACAGTAGTGGGAGGGGAAAGAGAATCACTTGGAGCTAAATTAATGGACTGCAGAATTGGCAAAAGGCTGTGTAGGATTGGATTTTGTATATCCGAAAAGCCAGAGCTGGAAGGTTGCTCATCTTCACAAAGCAGCAGCTCATCACTGCTCTAGCGAGAGGAGCTGACTGTAGAAAACGCAGGGATATAGGAATGTGTGTGGCTGCGAGGTGGCAGAAAAATGACTGAAATGTGGAACGGAACGGGAAATTGCATAGACTCATGCCGAGTTTGATAAAATGAACGTAAGAGGTATCAGACTGAGTGGTAGGAAACCTCTAAGTGAGAAAACAGGACATTTCATTTAAAACTATTTATTCTTTTCGAGGTTAAGATTTAGCATGAAATTAAGATGTTGCTAGAGATAATCCTTGCAGTTTCTTCTGCAGATTTACAAAAGAATACTCATTACCTCAATGTATTATGTTTCGTCTTATTCACTTTAACATGAAAATAGCAATAAAATTGCAATACCCCACTGACTATTAAGCTTAATGCAGGTGCTTTATGCAAAGGTATATTTAAGCGGACAATACAGGCAAAGTTTTACACATACTTAAATAATCTGAGGCATAGAAATGTGAATATGTCATACAGGCTGGTCTTGCCTGACTAATATATGTCAAAGTTATTCTTCCAGCATTTTTTTATAAAACCTATGTTTACTTTGGTATTTCATAATTTTCGTAACAATTCTGTCCTATATTTCAGCTTTTAAAATCAGCAATTCAATATGTCAGTATACAGGCTTGTAATTTTCTCTATTACATAATTTTTTAGTAATATTGTATTACTTAGCCATTAGCACATGTGCAACAGATTTGTTTCTTCATGGACTTAAAAGTAGATTAAGAGGGCAGATGAACTAGACTAACGTGGGGCCAGGGAGATGGCTCGGTGGTAATAGCACTTCCCTGGCAAGCTCAAGGGCCTGTGTTGGTCCCCCCGCCCCACAAAATAAAAGACTAAAGTGCCTGCTGAGACAGAGTGCAGTGGCTGGGTTTGATTCCCAGATTATCCTGCTGGTCCCAGTTCCGGGATGTGCTGAGACGGCCAGTGAGACTGGGTGTGGTGGCACATGCCTGTAATCCCAGCTCTTGGGAAGCTGAAAACAGGAAAAACAGGAGGATCACTAGGAGTCTCATCTATGTAATGAGACCCTATATGAAATACAAATACATTTTAAAAAAGTAGATTAGGAGAACCTACTATATATATATATATATATATATATATATATTTTTTTTTTTTTTTTTTTTTTTTTTTTTTTTTTTTTTTTTTTTTTTTTTTTTTTTTTTTTTTTGCACCAGGGATTGAACTCAGGACCCTGTGCTTGCCAGGCAAGCACTTATTCTACTGAGCTATCTCCCTGGGGGTAGGAGTGCAAGTGCTATGATAGGTCCTGATTCTAACAAGTCTTTGCTAAAGATAATGCCAACAACAATCCATTTTCCTTTTGTAATCAAAGAACAGAAAATTTACATATGAATTCACATAATATAATTCTATAAGTGTTATGTAAACTTCCATACCTATAATTTTGCTAGTCACATAAGTGAGCAAGTTAAAAGTTACTTGCATCGTACTTTGATTTTTATTCCTGTGGAATTTTCTCCTCTTTACAGGAAGTGAGAAATACATGTTTTTCAACATATGTTCTCTAGAGCATTGGCTTAAGGGTATATGTTCTCGGGGAGATGGCTCAGTGGAATAAGTGCTTCCCTGGCAAGCACAAGGGCCTGAGTTCAATCCCCGGTTCCGCCAAAAAAAAAAAAAAAAAAAGGTATATGTTCTCTGTGCAAAGAGTGTTTGCAGCCAATATATTTTGCTGGTGTGTTAAAGCATGACAAGGGCTACACCCAAGCAATAACGTAAAAATAAAGAAATTTGGGATTGCTCAACCCTTTGGGCACCTGAGTTCTGCTCTCTTCAATGATCAGAGGGTTGTTAATTGTCAGATAAAAGTCAATAGTTTTCAGCCATCTTTTCCCAGAGATCAAAAATCCAGAGATAGAAAGCAAATCTTGGCCAAAAGCATGGTCATTCTTTTATCCTTCTAGCTCTTGATCTCTTCTCTCTTTTTGCTTCCTTCCCTTGATTTGGCTCCTTTTCCTCCCTCCCCTCCTCCTCCTTCTTTCCCTCCATCCCCCTCTCTCACTTCTATCCCAACTTGTCCAGCTCCTCTTGCTCCTCCTTCTTCTCTCCTCCTGCCCCTTTGCTTCAGCCCTTCCCTGTACCTCCCTACTGTCTCCTCACTAATCTGTGCGCCTGTTAACTTTTCCTCCTTTGGGCTTTCCTGTGTCTGCATCTAAAGCGACCATCACCTCTAATCACATTCGCACTTTACATATGAATGCTATCAATGAGCTTATAATTCTGTCTTTTCATTGATGCCAGTCCTAGAGACTGCTTTCCACTCTCCCTACTTCTGCCCAGGGAAAGATTGTAATTTTAAAGCAACATCTATAAATGGACTTCCTTTCATTAGAAAATTATCTTTTCAAGATCAGCCTCACTTTCATTTTGTGAACAGCAGATTGGTACAGGCAGGCTGCACTTAACATGTTCAAATTCAGCCTGACTATGAAGTGAAGCCAGCTAATGTCAGACTGCACTCGATGTACCATCACCCAGAGGCTGCCCAGGGCTCTCTGCATAGTCACTGGGCCCATAAATAGCTTCCATCTGTCTGCCTTTGCTTCCATATTGATCTTAAAGACTAACTTCACTGGCAAGAATTTTACTATGCCGATGACAACAGAACAGTCTTATGTTATATTATGGATAAGAAAAAAAGGAAATGAAATATATGCTAATCAAGGTGAATGGAGAGGCCAGGAAAATGGCTCAGTGGAATAAGTACTTGCCTGGCAAGTGCAAGGGCCTGAGTTCTACCACCAGTTCCACAAAAAAAAAAAAAAAAAGATGAATGGAAACAACTAAAAATATTCAGAGAAAGTGTTGGTAGTGAGCCAGAGCTTTGTACAATCTTCACAAAGGATGTGGATACTTTGGGCCTCAAGGAACCAGAAAGAAGTCACAAAATAGAGAAAATGCAGTGGGATATTTTTTAACCAACAAGTAGGGAGACGTTCAGGAGGAAAAGCAC
>PVKA01019780.1:0-41457 GCA_004027165.1 Ctenomys sociabilis
ATTTTTATTTCCTAATCATCCTTAGCAATAAAATCTTATTTAACTTATTTTAATAATGATTTTAATGATATATTTAAATCATTATTAAAATATATCACTATGGGAAATTTATTTTAAATCATATATATATATATATATATATGTTATATGCCATATAGTGTAATCTTATATTATACTATGATACTATAATATATGTTATATACCATATAGTATAATCTTATATTATACTGTGATACTATATGTTATATATCATATAGTATAATCTTATATTATACTATGATACTATATGTTGTATACCATATAGTATAATATTATACTGTGATACTATAATATGTATTATATACTATATAGTATACTTTTATATTATACTGATACTATTTTATATATATATATGCATACTGTAAGTTTATATTATATAGTATAATTTTAAATTTGCACAAAATAAAATTTATGTTATAATGCTTGACATTTGCCTTTTAAAAACATCAGGGCCAGTGGCTGGCATGGTGCTGGGCCAGCATGGGACATGGTACAGGGGATCAAACCTGAGTCATTGCACTTGCCGGCAGGTGCTTAGATTGCTGGGCTACCTCTCCAACCCTCAATGTATTTTTTGTGTCCCATCTGTCCTTTAATTTTTCCTTCATGCTTAATGTCACAAAATTAATCAAAATTACTTATTCCCCTGAAATAAATTCTTCAAGATCCTATTTTAATTTATAATTTAAGGATTTTCTTTGGTGAGATACTGAGCACTTGCTTTTGTTTTGTTCATAATAATACCACATATATGATTGTGTAACTCCATTTTCTAACTCCCTATTTGACTAAACCATTTTATATGGCTGTTTTTCTTTTTTAGAGCCATGAACATTTATCTTTTAGAAATTGGGGCTGAAAAATAGGACAATCTCTTCCTTTCTGGAATGCACAGGTTTTGGTTAGTATAATGCATAATGCATAAAGAAACTGAAATTCACCCTCCATGGGGCTTAAATTGTCAGATTACAGTCTCCATTCAGTGGTGGTGGAGTGACATAATAGAATTTCACCTAAAGTCTTTTAATTATTCAAATCCAATCAGCCTTCACAGTAAGAAGCTAGCAAATTGGTCTGTTAATATTTTGAAAAAGTTTCTTTTATGGTATTACTTTGAAAGTCAACAAACAAGGGATTTATTAATGTGTTGTGTGTGTTCAGCTCTTAGGCTGAGTAATCTGGTCCACACATCAGCTATTGTGTATGAAAACATCCCAGTAGATTTTTTCTATTGCATTTTCCCATTTTTACAATTTTTTTTGTGGAATTCACTTTAGAGTTTTAAGTGTTAGAATGTATGCACAGTTTAGTTGGCTTTTTACAGAACTTTTGTACTGTGGATCAAGGGAATGATCTCTTCTTATGTGTATAATATTATCTTTTACCTTTAGTAGTCCTTTTAAACATCTCTCTGATATGTCATCTGAGCTACTTAACAGTTTCTGTTGTACTGTCATATATATGAACATTCATGAAAAGAATCAGTCTGACAGAAGCATGATGTCAAGAGCCCCTAGTGAGCATTACAATGCCATAAGAAGCTGAAAGGCCAGTGTGGGTCGTAGGCTACATTTGAGAGTCATCTAGAATTTATGAGTATGATGTATCAGACATTTTCAAAGACTGACAGGAATGGCAATTTTGCTCCATGGAGTCCTTCTTCACTACATCTACTCTGAACTTCCACTTGAAGACCTAATATCACAGTTACCACTCATAGTTCAGGATACAGTGCGCACAATGCAAGAGTGTGTGGGGGTATATATCCTCCTTTCACTGCTGTGATTCCAAGTTCTTCAAAGAAGCAGACTGTTAAGAGATAGAGGAATTGAAAGCAGACTGAAACCAGAAGCTTACATTCTTCAGCAAACTGAAAAATCCCAAAGTATTCAGTGAAAATGGCTTTCTCTTTAGGTCAAGAGAATCCAGATGGATATAAATTTAAGCAATTTGTATTTCATTGACATGAAGAATTTTATTGAAGTTAAAGGAAATCTTGCCTTCAAAGACCAACAACTTAAAATGCCTTAAAAAGAGCCAGAAAACATGAAAAATGGCTCCAACAACTGCTAAATGATGTTAAGAAGACTAATGTAATAAAAGGGATAAAGAAAATATCAGAAGACAATGTCAGTGGCATAAATAACTTGATCACAGAAATAATGGCAGAGAGATTCCTAAATTTAGGAAAAGAAATAAATGTACAGATAGCAGTTATATAGAATATCTATGACCAGAAGAGAACCTCTTCACACTACACTGTACCTAAAGTTCCAGGCATCCATCACAGAGACAAAAATCTTAAACGGTTTTAGAAAAAGGCAACATATCATATATAATTATTACAATCAGAACACACTTCTCCACACAAATCTTAAAAGAGGACAGAGCTTGAAATGAAATGTTTCCAACACAAAAGATAGAAACTTTCAACCTAACTTGGGTATCTCACAAGACGCTGCTTTAAAATTAATAGAGAACTAAGGTCTTTCCACGTTAGGGGGCACCTCAGGAAATTCATAACCACAAAATCAATATCACAAAACCTTCTCAGGGATATCCTGGGAAGAGACAAGAAGGAAATAATGTGAATAAATCAAAAAGAATAAATATACCTGGGGGGATGAGCAGCTAAAAATAAGAAAAGAAATGAAGAAATCAGTAGCAGGAAATTAATAGAATGGCAGGAATGAGTAAGTGCTTCTTAATAAAATTGTCGCCATTTTCACTCACTCACTCACTCACTCACTCACTCACTCACTCACTCATTCACTCACTCAGTCACTCACTCACTCACTCACTCAATTTCCAAGTCAGAAGATTCAGAATGGCAGAACAGAATAAGGAAGAAAACCCAGATATATGTGGTAGAAGGGAAACACATTTTTAAGAAAGTATTTGGCTGTTACAGGGTCTCACAATGCAGCTCCCACTTGAGGTGATCCTCCTGCTTTCAGCCTTCCCAGCACTGGGATTACAGGTGTCATTATGCCTGGACTTTGGCCTACTCAGCCCACACGGGTGTCAGGACTGGAGTGGCACGTGGTGCCGAGGATTGAACAGAGGTCCCTGTGCTTACCTGAGCTTGCCTTAAGCAGACACTTTAGTCAACTGAGCTATCTTGCCAGTCTAGACACAATTTTATTAAACAAGAGACTCACAGAATAAAAATCAAAGCATAGAGAATGATACATCTTACAACAGGACCTTAGAAAAAAAGCAGGAGCTGCCATCCTATTTTCAGATTGATCAGAAGAGACCAAAAATGTCATTACATATTGGTTAAGGAAAAAGTTTAACAGAGTTAACAATTATGAACAAAAGTGGACTAAATATACAATTATCTGCCTTGCATATATCTTCCTAGAAAAACTAAAGACATAACAATACAGTGATGTATGCATATCCATGTTTATAGCAGCATAATTCATAATAGCTAGATATTAGAAATAGCTTTTAAGTCTATCAATAGATGAATGAATAAAGAAAATGTGGAGTGTCCATAAAGAAGTATACATGGAATGCACCATCAGATCATAATATTAAGAGAGATAACTCAGAAACATAAGTTAAATAGTGCATGACTTCTTTTATAAGAAAAACAGTATCTATACCCTGTAAATAAAATAAAATAAAATAAAAGGTAGATAATAGAGAAAATGAGAGAAAAGTGCTATGAGAATCCATCATGGAAAGTGTCTCTAAAAGTATACCTTGACCTAGTGCAATTGTCTGACAGGCTTTGTATGTTCTTTGGCCTATTCGTCTGGTGTTTATTCTATATTTTATAATTAATTTTATGTAATCTTATAAACAAATGTATTAATATTGGAAAAATACAAGGGGAGTGGAGGAAAGGCAATAAAAATTTCCCACAGTAAAAGTAATCATTATGTGCTTCAAACATATTATAAGTCCAACCAAAAAAGAATAGAACAAGAAATAACTTTAAATATTACTGTCTATTACCAAAAGGATTTCTGAAGGAATATAAAACCTTTTGCAGAATAAATTAGTTTGTGTTAACCCATTTTTTTAACAGATTACATAAATATAAGACAAATAAATTGTGGTTTTGTGTTAGTATAGGCTGTGTGAGTATATTTCTTACAAAGAGAAAACATGTATAGAACATGAGATCCCAAGTGGCATCAGGCTATGGCTCAAAACTATGGACCAATCAGTCAGGTACTATTTCCTGTCCCTTATTTGAATCTGGTACTATTTGTGGAACAAATCAAAAGATGGTGTTTTCAATCCTTCATTTGCATGTAGGCATAACCAATGAAAGACATCATTTCTGAGCCTTTATTTATATCCTACAAGAAGCCAAGTAAGTCTTTTAGTAGAGCAACTTAAATCTGGCATGAGGTCAAATTAGTTTTCGATAGGACAATTATCCCAATTAGTTATTTGCTTACAGGAGAAGCCAAGTTGGGAAGTTTGGATACAAAAGATCTCTTTGCCTTTATTCTTCAGGTGCTCTGAGGCTTTTCACAAGCCTATTTAAAAATTGCAGAGTGCTTTATCTTCAATATATACTACCTTTTCTGTGCATCTTCTCTGATTCTTTGCTTAGAACATTGTGGACCTGGAAGGAAGCCCGGTGAGATCCAGAATCCAGCATGAAGATAGTACTTAAACATCCTTAGGGAGACATACACAGAATTTAATCATAGTCACCAATGTCAAGAATAATAAAATAAAAAACAAAAATGAAATAATCCACAAATAAAATAAGTCTTATGTGTCTTTCACCTTCAATAGAAATGTTTTAAGACTATTGACAGCTACATTTGGAAGGAGGGGGTGTAGCTCAGAGGCAGAGAGTTTTCTTGGCGTGAGTACGACCCTGCGTTCTAGCCCCAGCACCACCACCGTCAACACCACCAACACCACTCCAACAGCAGCAGCAGCACCAGCAATAGCAACACAAAACAGGCTAATATTTGTGGATGTCTATTTCATGCCAAACAGTATACTGCATTTAAAAAAATTTCTTTGTTCATCTTTATAATGGCTATAATGTTGAAGTGGCCAACTGTAGCCCAGGCTTTTGTATATGATGAGGAAAGAATTACCAAGTGTACACCCAGTAGAAACTACTTTTGTTGAAGTTCATAAGAAATTGTCCTCTGAACAAATCAATGGCAACAAAAGATATAGCCCAGAATGGAAAAGCTGTGGGGGTAGCGAAAACACTGCACACAGGTCAAAGCAGCAGAAGTAGCAACAGCAGCAGAACAAAAAAGCGTGATAAATCACATGATAGATCTGGAGGTCAAAGACTAGACAATTTCTCTCAGGTGCCTTCCCCTGAATCTCTAGCTGTGGTTGACATAAATGATTGATATAGGCTTGCAACATTCATGATTGCCCAAAAATTCACTCATTTCTTAATTATACTTATGACATAATATACATTTATGAATGGAAAATGCTGTGGGCATAGAGTCAAGTTGACCAGGCAAGGAGATTCAGGGTGAGTGCACTCTCACATGGGCCACAGAGATCTCCTGTGTTTTTGTTATATTTTTCCTACCCCTCTTAGAACAATGGAGGCAGGAATAACTGTAGGATCCTGTTTAGAATTTTTTTATAATGTATTTGGTATATGATCTCACTATGCAGCTAGGACTCATAGTAAGCCTCCTGTTTTCACCCTCTCTGGTGCTGGGATTGCAAGGATGTGTCACAATGCCTGGTCTTGGTAGCCCGCTCAGTGCACCCCGGGGTGGGGCCAGCATGGCATATGGTGCTGGGGATCAAGCCCCACTTCCTGCATTTATTTGCCTAAGCAGGGGATTAGTCTGCTGAACTTTCTCACAAGCCCTCCTGCTTAGAATTAAATGGAGTGAAGGGAGAGACTCCTTCAGCTCCATTGGTTCTAGCTGTACTAATGTGAGTCAGTTATTGTCTTTGTTTTAACCTGATGAGAAAACTGAATTGACATAAATCAAGAGTATGATTCACCAAGAAGATACAAGCTAGTGTAGTCTTAAAAGACATAAATTTGTAATAATCTGTCAAAGAGAGACACTTTCACAATTATAGGAAGATTTTAATAACTTCTCACAAAATTTTGTTGAACAAAAAGAAACAGAACCTGGTAAAGACAAAAGAACATTGTATTAAACAAGACTATGTACTCTCTTGGACAAATGATATCTATAAATATTGAACAATGAATTTCAAATTGTTTAAGTTATTTAGAGTGTATTTTATAACTCCATTCCATTAAACTAGAACTTTTAAAACAAAGTTGGGCATGGTGACAATGTAATCCCAGCATTCAGGAGGCTGAGGCAGGAGGATCACTGTGAGTTTGAGGCCAGCCTGTCCTATATAGTGAAGTAAAGACCAGTCTGAGCTACAGAATGAGACCCCCATCTCAAATATTTTATAACAAAAATATTACTAGAAAATTTTCAGAAATTTGAAAATCAAGTAATGTGCATCTAAATAACAAATGGGTCATTGAATAAATCAGAATCAAAAACACAAACATATTTTATTGAATCTCAAGGAAAGAATTATGTAAAGCTCGTAAGAGCTTTATTAAAGCAATGCTTTTAATAGATGGTGGTTAACAGGGGAATTCATTCTACATGCTTTGTATTTTAAACAAAGAATTTTACAAGAGATGCTTGAAAGGTAGGAGCAGCACTCATTTATTAAAGGAGGAAAATATACATGTTCTACCGAATAAGAACAGACTGATGAACAATGGCCCAAATAATAAGGGAAAGGGTCCGATTGCATCAGAAATTCCTATACTGGCTTCTTCCTCTTATTAACACTGGGACAGTTGTCATAGCAAAAATGCACTCGGCTTTGTTCCAGATTAAACTTCCCTATGGAAAGGCCTGCCCAGCTTCTCACCAGACGTAAGTGAAGAATTGCAAAAAGCACTTTTCCAACTGATTCCACAAGACATACCATATTCAAATGAAATAAGGAAAATATTACTTTCTGAACAATTTTGTGTACAGTGCTCAGGAAGAGGTAATTTTGGGTCTTGTGTCTGTGCACGTCTTCATGGTTTTTATGATTTGGACCCTCTCTGTCCAGTTGTTTGTCTAGTTCGCTCCAGCCTTAATCCCCACCTCAATTCTATGTTGGCAAATAAATATAATAAGTAACAAGAAGAAATAAAATGAGTTATACAACTTTCCTTAAAAATTTGAAGAAGTACAATCAAGAAGAAAATAGAAAAAAATGTAAAAAATTCTACAATTATAAGGCTTGTGATGACAAAAAGGAAAAATCAACCACATCTTTGTATCTCACCAAATCTTACAAAATAATTTATATTTTAGGTCCTGTTTGAAGCAGGATAGAAGTTTAAAAAATAAGTAGAAAAGAAACAAAAGAAAAAAATCATAAATTCTAAAAGTAAAAAATGTAGCTTTGGAAGACACATTCAGATTGAAAATGATTTTCTTCTGAAGACCAAACAAACCTGGGTAGTTCCTTTTTTATATCTAAATAAGCCTTTCCTTTGCAAAATGTACCCCCCATGGATACTATAGCTGTATCACTCATGGGGACTTTTGCCTGTGAATGGATTACAATTCTTTCCTTCCAGAAAGGATGGACCATGAATTTTCATTGCATTTTTCCCATGAATATATGCAGCTCAAGGCAATAAGTGAGCCTTTTTCTTTGAGGATTTGCACTGTATTTTTGAAAGTGTATCTGAAAAACTCTGCCTAGTGAAACTCCTTTGCCTCTGATCAATGTATCCTGAAAATTCTTCTTTTGTGGTGGAAGTACGTGAAAAAACCTACAACTTTTTCCCTAGGTGGATTGAACCCTATCTCCACTTTTGGGACCATCTTGGGCCCTGCTATCAACAGTATTTACAATACAATAGCATGTATATTAACTCATTGATTATTACTTTGTTTTCCTTGAATAAAAGACCTTGCTAGGATTGAATCAACCTTGAGTACTAGAGTTCAAAAACTTCCAGCCCCCATCAGCCTGTCATTATCTTATCTCTATCTTAGTAGTCACTAAGAAAGAGAACAATAGTGATAGATGTAATGGTTGTGTCAACATGGTAAATGTATTATTTTTATTTTTTATTTTTTGGTGGAACCAAGGATTGAACTCAGGCCCCTGTGCTTGCCAGGGAAGTGCTTATTCTACTGAGCCATCTCTCCAGCCCAACATGAGAAATTTAGTAGTTCAACTCAGTAGGAGGCCAGTAAGCACCTTACTTTGTAAACATCCTTATCCCATGCGAGAAAATAGCATGGAGATGGTGTGAGTGCTACACCTGCCCTGGAAGGGGGTAGCCTGATTATAATACAAGGGAGGAAAAGAAGCTTGATCTTCTCCCTTTTGCTCTTGCTGCTTTTGTTGTCTTCTTCTGCCTTGGATTGTTGCCCTTGTGCTGTGCCACCCTGCTTGGAGCCTACTGATTACTGAGTGAAACCTGCACAAACTGACCTAAGTAAATCTTTCTTCCCTTAATCTTGAGTGTTGGGTATTTTGTCTCAGCAACAAGAGAAAAGTAAACAAGAAAGGAAGGCAAAAATGGGCTGACTGGAGCAGGCATTTTTTGGTATCTACATTTCAAGGCTGATTAATTTCCAGCTAGATCTTATTTTTGGGGAAAAAGATAGTTTAATTAACATATGCTTTACATATGCTTATTTCCATTGTGGATTGTTGTAGTCAGCATTGGCAAGAGAAACAGATTTAATGTAAGACACAAGACTGGCTTACAATATCTACCTACAGAGTCAAATGAGGAAGACTGAAAGATTGCTGTCTGCATACTAGAGATTTGAATAGTCCAGCTGCTGGCCAAGGCCTATAGCAATGTTCTATGGGGGTCCATATCAGGAAGCCATTACAGGGAATCTGTGATGAAAGACTGAAGGATCTGTGCTGAAAAGCCTATTTGCCAGTACTGGAGGCTAGAGAATCCAGGTTGGAAGGCAAAATGTTGGTGTTGGAAGCTGAAAAATCTGTGCTAAAATCTATGAGATGTCATTCAAGGCAATGGTAAAGAGCGGAGTTCTTCCCAACAGAATAGCAGACATCCTTAGAAAATGTGAACACTGGAGCTCAGCCAAAGGGAATTATTGAAGACCCTTCAAAGAAAAGCATTCAGAATGAAGCTCTTCCAAGTGAGATCATCTGATAACCTTTCATTCTATTCTCTTTTAATACTATTTTGACAACAACCCTCCTTATGTGGGTCTTCCAGGCCCAGAACCATGATGACTCAGTTCAACTGGGAATTCCACTTAAGTTGACAGTCAGTCAATTAATCAACACAGCCCACACCTCAGTAATCAGACACATTTCTTTAAATCACAGTCTCCAGCAACAGATTTGTAAATAATAGACATGCTTTTCTCTATTCAGATTTACATTTATATAATAATTGTATTCATTCAATTCTTATTGCATTCATTTCTACACCAGTGTAAATATTCAAAGGGTTCTCTGTGGAGGACCACCTCCTCGAAAGATGAGTAACTCTCTCCATTTTGACTGAGCCTGACCCTATTTCCTTGTACTGATATATACAGAGCCGGCTAGGACTTTTTCTTATCTCTTCAATTGGCTTTAAGCAATGTACATTGGTCTAGCTGAGGCTCTGGTGGTCATCTTTAGAGATGGGAAGTGTGTTTCCTGGGAACTCCTCCCCCCATTTGTTTTCTTGTGTAAGCTGGGAGGAGAGGGGATGAAGAGTCAATGTTCCATGATTTTGGCTAGGATTGAGCCTCAAAATGAAGGCTATGACTTCGGGGTTTTAAAATATTACATATCAGAGCTGAAGCATCCACTCCAAAATACTAGATACTATCTAAATTGTGGATACAGATTACTCTTTCTGCATATCCTCCTCTCTGAATACTGCAGAGGTGAATTCAGGCCTTCAGCCTAGCCCAGCTCATTGTTCTCACTTACTTTCTGCCAATCTCAGTCGCTCATCCTTAAGTTACTCTCTTGCTCACAAATGAACAAAATTTCACTTTAGTCCTGTGTAAAGGTCTTTGTTCTGGATATCTACCGCTGTGACTGGACTCAGGACCCCCTTGACTCCCCACCATATTATTGTGCCTTTATTTATGCTGTGGGCTTCACTAGAAGAGGTAGACTGGAATTAACTTGCTAGAACTCCAATAACTTTTCCAAGGTTATAAATATAAAATTTCTGGGCATGATCAGGATTTGGAAGAGCTCACTGTATTTCTCAAAATTCAGAATTAAAATAACAGTGCCTTGAGTAGATTAGCTGATTATAATAGATGTTTAAAAACTACAAATGTACATACTTCACAGAACCTCTCTTCTTTCATTCACTTTATTCCAACATCTTAAAAATAGATTTAATACTAAACAACGATTAAAATATCAACAAACAAGGAAAAAAATCAAACCCACAAGTAAAAAAACTTAGTAACTAGTTTACAAAGTGCAACAAATGTATACAAAGCACCTACATTAAAAATGTGACTTCTCAAGTTTTAAAACTGTTTCCATTCATGTGCATTGTTTAAAATTTAATCATATTGTATAAAATAAGAAGCATGTGTAATGAAGCTCAGGCCACTTAATACAACTTAGGTTTAACAATAATTAAAGGCCAATATCTACTAACATTATATGACATTGAAATCATATTAAGAGAGTTATTGAAGTTACAGTGCTCATTATCATAGTTTGTCAAAAGGATTTAGCTCGTATTTATAACTACCTTCCTTTCTTCTGCATTCCCTTCACCGTCGCAAGCACCTCAGCAGGTTTTGATTCTTTTCCCTTGTGCAGTGAGCTTTACCCTTATTCCTGAAGGTTCTGGACCATTGGTCATCTTGCCTGGACTGCTATAGTAGTCTCCCATTAAATTTAGTAGCAGGGAATGGTAATAGTAGGAAGTATCCAAGGGTCTCCTACACTCCAAGTACAATGCTCCTTTCCTCCATTCTGGAACACTTGTCCTATTCCTTTTCATATTTTGGGTCAATCTTGCCTGCCAACATTACAACTTCCTTTTTAGTTTGTTCCTTCAAAGACAGAAGAAAACCAAAATGGCCAGGGGGGAGGTATCAGCTTCCAATCTAATGGCATCATTCTTGTGATTCCTGGTATAAGACTTTGCTATTCAGCCAACAGAGCATAAATTTATTGGAAAAGGAAGCAAAACTTTTCTAGTGGATCACCACTCTATGTAACAGGAACCCAGAAAAAAGCAGGGGTTCCTATTCTATTTTCAGAAGAAGTGGATTTTAAGCCAAAACTGATAAAGAGAGACAAAGGTCACTACATTCCTGTAAATGGAAAAATGAAAGACAAAGAGATAACATCCAAATATGTATGCACCAAATACCAGTGCACCAAACTATGTAAAATAAATATTAATGGATTTGAAAAATAAAAATGCACTAATAAAATTTTAATGAGTGACCTCAATAACCCACCATAATAAATGAAAAGACCAACTACATAAAAATCAACACTGAAATATTAGAACTGAATCAAACATAGAAACAAATGGACTTAGAATATGTCTATAGTGTTCCACCCCACATCAAAATACACATTCTTTCAGTTGCACATGGGATGGTCTCTAGAATAGATCACATACTAGCTCAAGCCATATGCTTAAGTAAGTACAAAGGAATTGAAACAATCCCATCTATATTATCAGACCATATTGCAATGAAACTAAAAACCAATGGCAAAAGATACCATAAGAAATTCATACAAAATGGAAATTGAAAACCTGAGGGCTAGGGAGACAGCTTAGTAGAATAAGTGCTTGCCCAGCAAGCGCAAGGTCCTATGTTCAACCCTCAGTCTGATAAAAAAAAGAGTAAGCAGTGGATCAGAGGTTATATTAAAGAAGAAATTAGTCAGCTTATTCAGTTAAATGATAATGGCAATACAACATACCTGAACTTATAGTACATGATTGCAGTTCTATGAGGGGAATTTATAGCAGTGAATATCCAAATCCAGAAAATAGAGCAAACTCAAATATATAACTTAAAAATTGCATTTCCAGGTTTTAGAGAAAGAAGAGCAAATCAGTCCACAGATTGTATGTAGAAAAAATTATGAAGATCTCAACAGATACTAGTGCAATGGAGACTAAGGAAGCCATACAAAGAATCAATGAATCAAAGAATTGGTGTTTCAAAAATTAATTAAAATAAACAAAACTTAGCCAATCATATCAAAAGAGAAAAGACTCAAAACAAAAAACAGATGCTGGGAAATATTTGAAAAGGTCCCACATCTATTCATGATAAAAACCTAACAGAAAAAAAAAAAAAAAAAAAACCAGCTGATGGTCTTTTTCTCAACTTTCTGAAAACCATTCATGACAAACCAACAAGAAACAGCATATTAAATAGTGAAGAATTGAAAGCTTTTACTCTAAATTTAGGAACAAGACAATGATGTTCACTATCACCATACTTATTTAATATAGTTCTGGCAACATTAGCCAGAGCAATTACACAAGAGAAGGAAACAAAAGGAATAAGGACAGGAGTGGCAGAAGTTCAGTTACCATTATTTGCAGATGATATGCTATTCTACATCGAAGATTCCCAGAACTGCCCCAAAATAGTGCTAGACTTAACAGACAAAATCAGAGGTGCAGGTGGCTACAAAGTCAACACTAAAAAAATCCATAAACTTCCTGTATACAAATAACAAAGTTACTGAGAGAGAAATCACAGATATATTATAATAGTATACAAAGAAAAAGAAATATCTAGGCATAAATATAATGAAGTACAAGAAAACCTCTACATGAAAAGAATATCATACACTGGAGAAGGTGGATGAGGTGAATATCAGAAAATGGAACATGTCCCTCGTTCTTGAGGAGGAAGAATCAACATAGTAAAACTGATTATAGTTTCAAAATTTTTATACAGATGTAGTGCAGTCCTAACTAAAGTTCCAACAGTATATCTGAATTAGAAAAATCAAACCTAAAATTCATTTGGAACAAGAAGAGACCTAGAATAGCAAAGTCAATTCTAGGCAACAAAAGTAAAGCAAGGCATATCAAAATACCAGATGCGAATTTTTGCTAAAATGCTACTATGGTTATAAACAGCATAATAACAGCAAGAAAATAGACCCAAGGATCAACATAACAGATGACAAGAGTCAGAAGCAACTTCCTCTAAACATACTTTGCCAACTTGTCTTTGACAGAATGGCAAACATCTTCACTGAGTTCTAGATTTACTTTGATATTTTTCTTTTTAAAAATTGTTTTTCTTTTTTTGAAGAGAATCCAGAATAGTATTGAAACAGAAAAATTACAAGTGAACTCTACGTACCCTTATGTCTTCAAGATTTCTACTTACAATTTTCTCCAGAAGATTTAGAGTTTCTGTTTTAATATTTAAATTTTTGATGCACTTTGTAGTTTTGTGCATCGTGACAGACATGGATCTATTTTTAGTCTTTGGCATGTAGAAAACCAGTTTTTCCATCACTATTTATTAAAGAGGCTATCTTTCTTCCAGTGAATATGTTTGACCCCCTTCTCAGAGATAAGGTTTCTCAGAGACTGTGTTTGCAGTTGGTTCTGCAACTTCCAATCTGCTCCATTGATCTTTGGGCCTGTCTCTGCCAATACCATGCTGATTTTATCATAATAGCTTTATAGTATAATTTCAGGTTCAGGGATTGTGATACCACTTGCCTTTCTTTTCTTTTCCAGGATTAGTTTTGATATTCTGATTCTTTCCGGGTCCAAATGAATTTGAATAAAGTTTTCTCTTGTTCTGTAACGCATATATTGGTATTTTCAATTTTTTATTCATTTAAATGAAAGAAAAGATGAATTAGAAATGAAACAGTTTCAAAACAGGTTAGTAGGGCAGTTTTAATAATACATTGCATATTTTTATCTTCATAGTAGTTATTTAGAGAACAAGATGCAGGCATGATATCTTATGTAAACATTAGTACAAACTTTTCTTCTCAATGAACTAAGAGAACTCAGCTGTATATCTATCCTATCTATCTTGTGTATACATATACATACACATAAATCTACATATATATATTATTTTTTCACAAAGAAACAGTACTTTTATTTATATTTGCCCTTTTTTGCTTTGTTTTCTCAGAGATGGGTGTTCCATTGTGGTTAGAGAAACTGCATTTGGAGAAATTTTTGAAGGACCTTCTCAGACTTGATGCCAGTCCAAGGATTGCAGGTACTTGAATTCAGTTATTAACCTAATATAGTCCAACAGTTCATAATAGTAGTGAGTTATGGCCAAAAAGAGAAGAAGTTGTTCATTTGAGCCTTTTACAGCTCAGCATATTAATATAGCTTTACTTTTTGTACTTTACAGTGACATTTCTCTGCTGGATGGCTAAGACCAAGTGAAAGCAAGACCTAACATGTAACTTTTGGTATCTGACAAAGTCAGTCAAATTCCCTCTTGATTTACCCTGAAACCATGTATAGCACCTTGTAGCTCTTTAGTCAGTGATGGAAAAAGAAGGTAATAAAAGTAAATGAGAGACAGGAAAAATGAAATATGATAGGATTGTCCTACTACAATGTTGTATATGGTTTGATTTCTAAATTTCTGTGTAAAAATATGTATTTGTTTTTAACATTCTACAGGGATTTAACTTTTTAGAATATCCATGGTTGTTGGAAAATAGCAGTTCCATTTTATGTCTAAAGTGTTTGATATTCAGACAAATAGTGATGTTAAGTTTCACAGCCTGCATTACAGTGCAATAATATCATTACGATCCTTTTCTGGATGTTTAACAACTAAAGTATGCAGACCAAAATTTAGAGAGATAGATGGGTTAAAAGGATAACCAAGGTCAGTGAGGACTCAGGACATAAGAGAACCTCTACTTTGATATCGTATAACTAAGTGATGTCCCAAATTTGACAAGTAGATTATAGGGCCACAGAGGAAAGTGATTGATGATGTATAGTGTGCCTAAGGAGAGTCACCTAGAGAGAAAAATTTCTGTCAGGCTTTCACAGAGAGCAAATTGGTATTTTAATTTGTATTGCATTCAATCTGTGTAACGATTTTGTGAGTATGGCCATTTTCGGTGTTGATTCTTATCTAGAAATAAGGATTATCTTTCCATTTTCTGAAATCTTTCTTAATCTCCCTCTCTTTTTTGAAAAATTGTGGTAGTTTCATTGTATAGATATTTTACTTCTTTTGTTAGATTGACTCCTGAGCATTTCATGTTTTGGGGTGGTATTGTGAAGAGTATTTGTCTTTTTTTCCTCACAGTGTGTTTGTTGTCTGTGTAAAGAAATGCTATTGATTTTTTGGTGTTGACTTTTTCTTTTCTTTTGGAGGAACCAGGGATTGAACTCAGGCCCTAAATACTTGTTCTACTGAGCCATCTTCCCGGCCCTATGGGTGTTAACTTTGTATCTTGGTATGCTACTGAATTTTTTTAGTTTTTTATGTATTTTGTGTAGGGTCTCACTCTACAGCTTGGACTCACAGGGATCCCCCTGTCTTCAGCCTTCTCAGTGCTGGAGTTACATGGATGCAGCACCATGCCTGGTCTGAGTGGCTGGATTAGCATGCTCAGGGTAAGGCTGGAATGGCATGTGGTGCCATGGATCAAATCCCAATCTCTGTGTTTGCCTAAGCAGGTGCTTAATCTGCTGAGTTATCTTGACAGCCCTATGCTACTGAATTTGTTCTCGGTTTCCAGGAGTGTCTTGGTGGAGTTTTTAATACAGTATCATGTTATCTGCGAAACAACATATTTTAACTTCTTCTTTTCCTATTTCTCTCACTTATTTAATGGCTCTGGATAATGTTTCTGGAACTAAATTGAATAAGAGTAGTAGTAGACAGCCTTGTTTTTATGTGATTTTTGAGTAAAAGGCTTTTAGTTTTTTCTATTTAGAATTATATTGGCTGGTTTATCACAGATGGCTTTTATCAGTTTTTGGTATAGGCAATCTTAACTTTCTGTAGTTTTTGTATCATGAAAGAGTGTTGGACTTTGTTAAAAGTGGTTTCTGCTTTTATTCAGATCATGTGGTTTTTGTTTTTGTCTTTGTTAATATGGTGTATTACATTTATTGATTTTCTTATGTTGCACCATACACCCTTAGGTTCAGTGCTACTTGATAATGGTGCACAGTGATGTGCTACTTCCTAATGATTTGCTGCATTATATTTGCTAGTATTTTTATTGAGAATTTTCACATTTATATTCATGATGGATATTGGAATGATTTTGGCAGTATTGGTTCCTTTCCAATGTCATTGAAGAGCTTGAGGAGTACTGGGATTATATCTTTTGTAAATTTCTTGTAGAATTCAGGTGTGAATCCATCAGGATCTGATCTGGTCTTTTGTTTGTCAGCATATTTTTATTACATTTTAAATTTTATTGGCTGATATTGGGTCATTGAGAGTTCTTATATCTTCTTGATTCAGTTTTAGTAATTTGTACCTTTCTAGGAATTTGTTCATTTCTTCTGTGCCTTTGATTCTGTGAAAGTAAAGATTTTCATGATAGCTCTTGATAATCTTCTGAATTTCCACAAGATCTATAATAATTTTACCCTTTTCATTCCTTATTGCTGGACTTGGAGAGTTTTCATTCCTCTTTTTGATGAAGTTACCTAGGGGTTTATCAAATTTGTATTTATTTATTTATTTATTTTGGCAAACCCGGGGATTGAATTCATGCTCTTGTGCTTGCCAGGGAAGTGCTTATTCCATTGAGCCTCTCTCTCTGGCCCCTAAAATCTTTTTTGTTTTTGCAGAACCTAAGATTGAACTCAGACCCTTGTGCTTGCCAAGGAAGCTGTTATTCCACTGAGCCATCTCCCCAGCCCCTTCAAATTTTTTTAATCTTTCAAAGAACATACTTTTTGTTTCATTAATTTTGTATTGTCTTATTTGTCTCAATTACATTAACTTCTACTCAAATCTTATGATTTCTTCCCTTCTTTGGGCCTTAGGTTTGTTTTTTTTCTTTTTCTAGAAGCTTAAGGTACAGCATTAGGGTATTTACTTGGTCTTGTTCTGTTTTCCTAATGTGTGAGTTCCTCACTATAAATTTGTCTCTAAGAACTGCTTTCATTGCATCCCACAAATTCTGATAAGTTGTGCTTGAATTTTCATTGAATTGTAGATACCGCTTAATTTCTTGTTTAATTTCATCTGTAACCCTTTTTTGCTGAGGAAAGTGTCATTCAATTTCCATATGTTTATTGGATTTTTATGGTTTCTTTTGTCATTAATGCCAAGTTTCTTTGCACTGTGGTTAGTCAATATGCATGGGATAATTTCTGTTTTCTTGCATATTCTGAAGCATGACCTATGGACTAGTATGTGGTCTATCTTAGACAATGTTCTATGTGCTCATGAAAAAAGTATGTTTTCAGCTGTGGTTGGGGGGAACACTGTATATGTCCACCCAGTCCATCTGTTCAAAGGTTGGGTTCAGTTCTTCTACCTCTTTTCTAACTTTTTTTGCTACCTTGATTTATCCTTTTGAGAGAAGGAAGCATTAAGTCTCCTGTTAAGATTGTGATATTGGTTATTAGATTTTTCATGTCCTTTAAAATTTATCTTATATAGTTGGGTGCTCCTGTATTTAGTGCATACATATTCATGACTGTCATCTCATCCTCTTGCAATTTTCCCCTAAGAAGAATGTAGTGAACTTCTTTATTTCATTTTATCATCCTTGGTTTGAAGTTTAGGTTGTCTGTGAACAGAATAGTTACCCCTGATTTTTTGAGGTTCTGGAGCATATAGTATTTTTTCCATCCTTTACTTTCAGTGTATGAATTTCTTCATGGGCTAAATGTGTTTCTTGTATATAGTGTAGTGTTGGATTTTGTATCATAGTCCAGTTGGCCAGGCTATTTCTTTTAATTGGTAAATTGAGTCTGTTTACACGGGCCTTTATAATTGATATGTATTGACTTAGGTTTTTCATGTCATTTTCCTATTGTTGGTTCCCTACATTTATTCTGTATTTAATATTTTGTCCTGTTTGGTGGTTTTTTTCTGTTGTTATTCTTGGAGTTATCTATATTGTGATGCCTCTCCAGAATATCTCTTAATATTTTGTGTAGGGTTGGCTTGGTCATCATGAATTTCTTTAGTTGTTCTTCATCATGGAAGTATTTCACTACTCCATTAAATTTGAAAGAGAGCTTTACGTTGGAATTTGTTTTCTTGGAGAACTTGAAGCATTTCACTCCAAGCTCTTGTTGACTCAGTGGTTTTCAAGGAGATATCTGCTATTATTCTGATGGCTTTTCCTTTAAATGTGATATGTTTCTTTTATCTAGCAGCTTTTAGTATATTTTTTGGTGTTGGATTTCTGGGGTTTTGACTATTATATAGTCAAGTCTGGGTGTAGTCTTAATTGGGTTGATATTATTTGGGTTTCTATATTCCCCAGTTACCTGGATGTCAGATTGTTTCCTCATTATTGTTTCCCCATTATTGGGACATTTTCTGCTATTGCTTCTGCCCATATTCTTTTTATGTCATTTGTGTTCTTCTCTCTTTCTCATTGATGCCTATTAGTCTTATGTTCATCTTTGCATCATATTCCAAATATTGAACTACTATTTCCTGGAGTCTAGCTGTTTTTAAGAGATCTTTTGTTATCATTTCATTAGCTGAAATGGTGTCTTCAGGGTCAGAAAGTCTATCTTCACTTTCATTCAAATGGTTTTGCTCACTTGTGATTGAATTTTTAATTTCTTACCTATCTCTTGAATCTGTTCATGCATTATATTCTCTCCTATATTTCTCATTCAAGAATTCCATCATTTTTATATTCTCCTTTAGTTTTTTTTATCAGTGTCTGCTTTAGAAATGCTTAGTAGTTATTTAACTGTAGTTATCACAATTTTTTTTAACCTGTGAGATTATCTCTGACCTGATTTCCTCTATACTTGTCTGCAGTTGTTCCTTTAGTTCAGTTGTTATTATTTCAGAGATTTCATATGTATGTCTTTCAGTTTCTTCTATGCTGATGTTTCCTGTGTTTGTTCTGGGTGGAGTTAGAGCTTAGAATGTATTTTGCTCCTTCTTTTTTTTTTGTCATTTTCTATTTCAGAAAAAAACTCTTTATTTTGATTTCTGTGAAAGTTTGACAATAGGTAGCTGTATCAGCAGAGTCATACCCTTTCTGTGAAGAGTCTGTTTTTATGGTATCTCTCCCATCTCAGTGATTCTTGTTTTGTGTGTGGCCCAAGATTTTGCCTTCCCTATTTTTGAGAGTGAGATATGTGGTTTACATTTGGCACTGTACTCTGCCCTTCAGTGTAGGGCTTTTGTGAAGTTATTACCCAAGTTATTACCTCCCAATATTAATACCAGAGAGAAAACATGTGGCTAAGACATATATGGTTTCCTACTTACAGTAGAACTATTAACATTACTAATGACTAATAATAGCTAATGAAATTTAGAAATTGACAATCTTTTGTATTTAATAGGTTTGTACTTTGGGCCATAGTAGCAAACATTACAGCTGTACAACCAAGCAGATCTTACACTGCAAATATGTATTTAAATTGGTTCCCCTGAGTTTTGTCTAGGCACCTTCATTTTATACATCTAGTTCTGCCAGGCTAGATCACCCCAGTTACCTGTGGCTGCCTCTGTGTCTGGAGAATGCTCTTGTAGTTCTGGGCCTCAGTCTGAGCTTGGCTGACTTGGGCCCAGCAGTATGGAGTAAGTTGGTTTGCACCCAGTGGATTCCCGCCCCATGGTTCCTTGCTCTTATGCCCACCAAGGTGGAATTCCATTAATTTTGAAACATACTTTTGTAGGGTAAATACAGCAGTTTCTTGTTTTTCTGTGGTTTGAGTTCCATGAACTCCACATTTTGCACCTCTTAAAAATATTAATCTAAATTATTTATTGTGGATTTTCTTTTTTATTTTTCAGGATTTTGCTACCCCACAATGTACATATGTTGTTAAAAATATGTAGTTTATGAGTTGAGAAAATGATTAAGAACATAGACTTTTTTTTTTTGAACTGCAGGAAAGGCTTATAAGAGTGTGGAAAGGGTTCATAAAGTGTTTATATATATATAAACTCAAGTAAATATAATGCCATTAGTTCGCTGCTTTTCACTTACTGCAGAGATTCCCTTGTGCTTACAAGGCAAGTGCTTATGCACTGATCTATCTCCCTAGCCTTCATGCTATTATTTATTTACTTATTGGCTGGCTCAGTCTACCCTGAGGGCAGGGCTGGTGAGGCACATGGTGCTGTGGATTAAACTGTGGTCCCTCTTCTCGCCTAAGCTTACCTAAATAGGCACTTCAGATCATTGAAGTGAGGTGAGCTATCTCACAGCCCTCCATGCTCTTCTTGACTGCTGGTTTATGGTGAAAAATATGCTTTGATGGGTTTCTTTTAAATATCTTGAGTTTACTTTCTCTAACGTCTTTTTATTATGCTGTTTTGTGCTGAATTTCTAGAATATTGATTCTTATATGTCTGAGTGTAGATTTATTTTGGTTGATGTTATTCAGATTTCTATATGTCTTTCCATTATCTGAATGTCAGATTGTTTCCCCATATTTGGGAAGCATTCTGCTGATACTACTGCAAATATTTTTTTTATGTCATTTGCATTGGCTCCTTCTTTTTCATTGATGAATATTAGTCTACTCTTTTCATCTTTGAATGATCTTGCAGCTGTTGAATTATTATTTCCTGGATCCTTGTTGTTTTTTTAAGAAATCTTTCCTTTTTTGGTTGCCAGCCACAGTGATGTCTTTAAGAGCTGAAAGTCTATGTTCAATTTAATTCAAATAGTTTTGTATTAAATAGTAGATAGCTCTGTTACTGCCATCAATGCCTACCCATAAAGAGCCAGTTCTTTAAGTATCTCCTCTGTTTGTCAGAGATTCTTGGTTTGTGCCTATTCCAAGATCTTGCCTTCTCTACTGATTCAGAATGGGATATTGGTTTCTACTTGAGACTGTCCTCCATCCTTTGGTATAGGGCTTTGGTGAGGTTATTACCCAAGTGCTTTCCAATATTATTACCGAAGAATAACATGTGGTTAAGGTGGATATTGTACACTATTTATAGTGGTACAATGAGCAATATTAACAATATGAAGTGAAATTTAGAGATTGACAAAGTTTGGCAACTAATGTTTCTGTACTTTAGAACATAGGAACAACCACTGTAGCTATGTAATAGAACAGAGCATAAATTTGGAATGTCTGTTTCCCTCAGTTTTCTCCGGGTACCTCCCCATTGTATCTGGAATCCTCATGGCAGACCAGTTCACCTGAGTTTTCTCCTGAAACCTCAGTGCTTCTAGTCTGGTCTTTTCCTGTTAAGTAGTGCACCTCATGAGGAGTCTGAATTCTGGCTGCCATTCACCTGGCCCCACCCACTGGTCCATGCCTTGGACCTGTATGTTTACTATCACCACTCTTATTCAATATTGCTCTGGAAACACAAGCCAGGTCAATTAGACAAGAGAAATAAGTAGAATGAATATGGACAGCTAAAAAAGTTAAATTTTCATTATTTCATGTGACATGACTCTCTCTATAGAGCCAGGAGAAAAACCACCAAAAGACTCCTAGACTTACTAATTAAATTAATTAGTACAGCTGGATATAAAATAAACATTCAGAAATCAATAGCGTTCCTGTCCATGAATAACAGTCTCACTGAGCAAGAAATTTGGGAATTACCAACAATCACAGTAGCATAAAGAAAAATGAAATACTTAGGAGTCAACCTACTTTGAAAGTTAAGTATTCTGCAAAATGAAATTGAAGAGTACATCAGAAAATGGAAATATAGCTCTAATTCTTGCCTGGGAAAAACCAGTACAATCCAAATGGTAGTACTTTCAAAACTTATACAGATTTAATGCAAGCTTGAAGAAAGTGCCAATAGCATTCTTCCCAGGAAGAGAGAATACAGTCTTCAAATTCATATGGAACCTGAGGAGACCTGAAATAGTAAAAGAAATTTTAAGAAATGGCAAGGCAGCTACATCACAATTCCCAATTAAATTAAACTACAAAAGCCCTGTGATAAAAACAACATGCTATGGAGGAAATGAAGTTAATAACAGAAACAAAAGTAAAAGAGAGGCCTTAATATCACTGGAACAGAAGACAAAAAACAATTACAAACAGACTCAGGCATTTTAGCTTTGACAAAGTAGCCAAACATCTTCATTGGGAGAAAGACAGATTCTTTAATAAATAGTGCCATACAGCTTGCTTTTTTATATGCCACAGACCTGTGTCTCTCACCATGTGAGAAATAAAATAAAATAGGTCAAAGTTGTAAATATTCAGACAGAAACTCTAAGTATCCTGGAAGATAAAATAAGTTAAATATACTTTGAGAATGTAACGTTAATTCACACAAATGAAATAAGTTAAATATGTCAAAAAATGTTTAAATGCCATATTTGTCATGTCTAAGAAACCCAAAAGGCAAGTAATGACCACAATATTAGGAAGTAGGAAAAAAATGCTCTAATGGAAAGGGGAACAAGGGAGGGATGAGAGGAAGGTAAGGGAGAAAATAAGGATAAAAAATGAAAGGAAAGGAAAAAAATAAAGTTTTCTGAAGAGGGAGGAAAAAAATGCTTAAAGGGAAATTATGATCAAAATACCACTGACAATATTTACAGATGGAGAGAAGGCATTTTCACTATGTATTTGGAATGAGAAAAGGCCCAGAAAAGTGAAGAGCACCCTGGTCAACAAAGGCAAGATAAGAGGCATCAAAGTCCCTGACGTGATTCTATGCTACAAACTACTGTAATAAAATCAGGATGAGCCTCTTGCAAAAGTAGAAGCAAGAATCAATGGAACAGATGAGAAGAGTCAGACACAACTACAAACACACTCAGCCTATTTATATTTTGTCAAAACATGTACACCCAAAGAAAGATAACTTCTTAACAAATGGTGCAAGGAAAACTGGCTTTGCACATGCCAGAGACTGAAACTAGACCCATGTCTATCACCATGTACTAAAATCAAAATGGATAAAAGATCTTAATATTAAAACAGAAGCACTAAACCTATTGGAAGAGAAAGTAGGTAGAAAACTTGAAGAAATAGGGCTAAGGCCAAGAATTCATGAATAAAAAGCCAAATTCCACATGAAATACTTCAAAGAATCAATGGCAGGGATCTCAGAGTGAAAACATAACCCACTACTGAGATAAAGATCTTTTCCAACAGTCCCCTCAGAAAAAAGACTTCTATTTAGAATATATAAAAAATTGGGCCAGGGAGATGGCTGAGTGAAATAAGCACTTCCCTGGCAAGTGCAAAGGCCTGAGTTTAATTGGCAGTTCTGAAAAAAAATCCAGACACCCCAAATCCAAAGACCCAATCTAAAAATGGACATCTGAGATGGATACAGATTTCTGAGATGAAGAAACAAAAATGGCAAATAAATATATGCAAAAATTTCCACAGAATTTTTTATTTGAGAAATGCAAATTAAAACAACACTGAGAAGCCATTTTACCCCAGAAAGAATTGCTATCATCAGTAAGTCAACTAATAAGAAATTCTAGAGAGAGAAAAGCCATCTATGACAACCCAAAAGCTAATATAATCCTAAATGGGGAAAAACTGAAATCTTTTACTCTTAAATCAGGTATAAGACAAGGATGTCTGTCCTCTATCACCCCTCCTATTCAATATAGTCTTGGAATCCTTAGCAACAGCCATTAGAAAACAGGGAGAAATAAAGGGAATAAGAATAGGTAAAGAAGAAGTTAAATTATCACCATTTGCAGATGACATGATACTTTACTTGGAAGACCACAAAAATTCTACCAATAAACTACTAGAACTGATACGGAAATTCAGTAGCATAGCAGGATACAAAATCAGTACTCAAAATTCAATAGCATTCCTCTGCACAGATAACAAGCACACTGAAAGGCAAACAATAGAAACAATACCTTTTACAATAGCACCGCAGAAAATGAAATACCTTGGAATTCACTTAACCAAGGAAGTCAAAGATCTCATGGAAAATTACAACACCCTAAGAAAAAAGATTACAGAGGATTTCAGAAAATGGAAAGATATTCCATGTTCCTGAATAGGAAGAACCAACATCGTGAAGATGGCCATACTCCCCAAATTGCTGTACAGATTTAATGCAATCCCTATCAAATTGCTACCAACATACCTCCCAGACCTAGAGAAATCATTCCTAGAATTTATTTGTAAACACAAATGACCTAGAATAGCAAAGGCAATCTTGGCTAATAAAGACAAGGCAGGAGGCATCACAATTCCTGACTTGAAATTATACTACAAAGCCACTGTGACAAAATCAACATGGTATTGGCAACAAAATAGACCTAAAGATCAGTGGAATAGATTAGAAAGTGCAGAAGCATCTATGATCACACTCAGCCATCTGATCTTTGACAAACATACTCATTGGAAGAAAGATAGCCTGTTTAACAAACGGTGCTGGAAAAGTTGGCTTTTTACATTCCGAAAACTAAAACTTGACCCAGCTCTATCACCATGCACTAAATTAAAGTCAAAATGATCTAAACATTAAAACAGAAACACTCAATCTCCTGGAAGAGAAAGTAGGAGGAACTCTTGAAGACATAGGGGTAGGTAAAGAGTTCATGAACAAACATATATTTGTACGGGAAGTACTTGAAAGAATCAACAACTGGGATCAACTCTTCTTGAGGAGCTTCTGCACGTCAAATGAAATTGTCAACAGAGTGAAAAGAGAACCCACAAATTTTGAAAATATCCTAACTAATAAGCAATCAGACAAAGGTCTGCTGTCTAGATATATAAAGAACTAAGATATAACAGGGCCCTCAAATTTAAAGACCCAATTCAGAAATGGGCATCTGAGATGAATGCACACTTCTCAGAGGATGAAATTCTAGAGAGTCTTTACAGAAAGGAACACTTGTCCATTGTTGGTCAGAGTGTAGACTGGTATAGTTACTGTGGATGTCCATGTGGAGATTCCTCAGAAAGATAGAATTAAAACCCTTATTTTTCCAAGCTCTAAGTATTTTTTAGAAGAACTGAAAACATCATGCCATTGTGATACATGTGCACCCAGGCTTATTACAGTACAATTTGTAGTAGCTAAATCTTGGCAACAACCATTGTGATGCCTATCCACTGAGGAATATATAAAAAATGATGTGGTAGTTTTATACAATGGGGTATTACTCAGCTATACAAAAGATATACTTGAGGCTTTTATGGGCAAATGGATGAAATTAGAGGCTATACTCCTAAATGAAATGAATCAGATCTACATATGTAGAAAATGTATTGTCTCCTAAGGGTAAGAAGTTGATAGAATAAGTAGAATCAGAACAGTGCAATAGAAATAGTAAAATGGAAAGAAACTGCTCAAGAGGAAATCACAATTGGCATGAGGTGAAAGAGAAAGAAAGGAGGAAATATATATATATGTATATATATATATATATATACATATATATATATGTATATATATGTATATATATATGATTGTACTACTAATTTTTATTTGTTTACTGACAGAAGCAGCTAATTCTTAAATTTTTCTTTTGAGCAGTTTTACATGATTATATCTGGTTACTTGAGGAACTACTTTGAAGACAACAATGGGAAGTATAACAATCATTGTTGAATTTCTACAAGCTTGTTGTTTTGAAATTCTGTAACATATCTAATGTTTTATCTATTTTTTAATTCTCTTTAAAATAAATAAAGAATTGAGAGGGCCGGCCTTATAGCTCAGCAGACTAAAGTGTCTGCTTAGGAAGAGCGCAGTGACTGGGTTTTGCTCCCTGGCATGCCATTCTGGACCTGCCCTGCGGGGCACACTGAAATGGTGATTGAGACTGGGCAGGGTGGCATGCACACGTAATTCCAGAATTTGAGAGGCTGAAAACATGAGAATCACTACAAGCCCAATCTATGTAGTGAGACCTGTGGACCCTGTAGACTCTGTCCTAAATACAGAAAACAAAATTGAAAGGTAAGTAGAATAATGAGGAAAAGGAATTTTGATACATCAAATTCCCTGTGATAAATATAGTCATTATTTATGTCAGAAGTGCATCAATAAAATTAATTTAAAAAGATTATATAGCTCCAGGTCTTACCATCAGTGATGTATCCGTCATCTTCTTATCAGAACTTACATCAGTGTAATAGTTTTCAGGGCATTTTAGTTGTGAGCCATAAATACCAAGGTCTGTCTTTTCTATTTGCATCTATTGTACAGCCATGGTGATGGGAGCTTTCGAAGTAAAAACTTAATTAATGGCATACTCTTACAATACTTCCAAAGTCATAGATTTTGTGATAAAGTTTAATGGAGACAATTGCAACTAATTATGGTGACTTACCTGTCTTTGGAATAGCAATATGTCATTTTTACTGGAATAATAAAAGATAAAATTGTACTATCTAAATTTTGTTTTCTAATATTAGTAGATTTTTCATATTCCTTATTTAAATGATTTAAAGGTAAAATAAACTTTAGAAGTTTAATAATGAAGTTGTATTATCCATTCCTGAATTTTAATGTGATTCCAATCAGCTTGTAGGAAGAAAATATTGTCAGGAGGAAGCTAATCATCAATTTGCTACAGCTGAAACCAGCACAGCTGGTGGATGAGTGTTTTAATGTATTTCTAGATTAAGCAAGGCAGTTTAAAGAAAACATCATGCAAAAATTCAATCTGCTGTGGGTTTAAAATAAAGTCTTCATCTGTGTTGCTGCAGAAAGAATAGCTACCTTATGTTTTGTCATATTGTAGTAGATTATCTTTAATGAAGCATGTATCCCCTAAAGCATTATTGTAATATTTTGTGTTTGTCTTGCTCTACACTAATACAATGGCTTAGGTTTAGTGAACAGAAGAATGGATTTTACTCTTAGTAATGTTTCTGACTTTTGGGTACTAGAAATTCTTTTCAGGTGTTCTTGGTGTCCTGAGCAATTACCTTGGGTAAGGTATTTATGATGATAATTTATTGAAGGTGGAAAAGAAGTATACTCTTGCTGAGTGATAGTTGTCTGGTGAAAAGGCTCACAGTGGCCACAAGAGTTCTTTTGTATCTTTAATCGCTAGATTGCTTTTCTCTCATGCAAATAAGACATTTGAATTTTATTAGAAATTTACTTTGCCTGGCACCAGATTTAAGTTGTCTAATTTTCCCCTCAGATGTAAAGGAAGATTTGAAGGTAGTGTTATGTTTTTCCAGCATGGCAGAGAAGCAGACAGAAAAGAAAGGGCAGAAGGGACCTTTATCAACTCTGAGGATGCAGAGAGGATAGGTCATAGGGAGACTGGGGAAGAGGATCCTGTGACGCAAGACAGGGAGGCTGAGATTTTTGCTAGGGTTGGAATTTGTGGAGCAGGTTCAGTGAAACACAAGAAACTGATTAGGGGCTCATTGTGTGTGATGGGAAAAGTATCCAGGACTGGCGTGGGGAAGATGGAGGAGGCAGTCATTGGGAAGATAAGTTGTTGTTTTGGGGATTTAGCCTTGAATCAGGGCCAAGATGATTTAGCAGTTTGTGCTCAGATTAGAACCTGTCATTTCCATCTTTTAGTTGCTATGAAGGGGCAGTGATTCTTAGATTGCTTCCTGCTGAATGAGGGTGACATTTGGGGGGGCAGTGAGGGTTTATATGATAATGATTCATGACCCTATTGAAGCTAGTTCCAGGTGTCTCTGCCAGGATAAAGAAATTCATCATTAGTGAAGGCTCGCATCCAAGATTGGAGAAACATTGAAAAAAGTTCAAGTCAGGGTGCTCTGAACAGAGATATCATCATCACGATTAAAACCCCCAGAAGGGGAATCAGGAAAGGAGCAATGTTCCAAATATGTCATTCCACCCTGACCATAGTGAGGGTGAAGAGTTTGGATTTCTTAGTTCTTGACATTTGTGTTCTAGCCAATACCACATCAGATGAGTTTTAGGAAATGCCCCATGTCTATTTAGAGCTAAGGGAAGGAGCTGAGGCTAGCTCAGGTATAGCTCTAGGATACATTTGGTAAGGTGGGCCTTTAAAAGCCCACTTGATCTATTATTCTAGATCTACTGACTATGGAATATCTTGCCTCTTTTTGAGTGTCTGTGTTTGTTGAGCAATTATCTATGAACTATGTGTCAGAGTAGGTGTAACTGCATTATTGATAACCCTGAGGTTTTGGACTTAATTAATGATAGGAGCCATTAGGTTAAACTACAGGATGAATGGGAGGAGTGTATGGAGATTGAGCAGTTTTAAGAAAACCATCGATAGGGTCCTCCTTGATGCTTAGGGGCTGTTGGATATTGGGGAACGCAGAAGATGCCTATGATGAACTCAGGGACCCCGGAGATTAACGAGTATAGAGTAACATGGGTGGCATAAGTAGGGGCTACTAACGTCACAGAGTATGTGACTGACAAGGGAAGAGGGATGAGGGAGGAGCTGGTGGCACACTGAAGTCAGATATGTAGGGCGAGCACTGCTGGAAGAGAGAGGGTGAAAGAGAAGTAGGGCTTTTGGAAGTGATCTCATCCCATAAGAGGTACAGGGCAGGTTGTGATAACAGGCAATAATGAGTGAAGAACAGTTTCTGGAGACAGCAGGGAAATGGGCCTTGTCTGAAGAGGTAATATAGGTTGGCCATCAACTCCTACTATGGGGACATAGATCTAATACAATGACATGAAAACACAGGAAGAACACTATATATGGTTCCTGTGTTAACAAGCAAAGAAGATTCTACCTGAGAGGTCCAGCAAGATTGGGGCTCTGACAATGATATTTAAAGAGGACTGTGGACCCCAAGCCCCATCATTCCTCTTTAGCAGCAAGACTAAGCAGGTCAACTATCAATAGATCTAACTACAACTAGTTCTCCTGTGAGGGTAGGGAATTGGGTGGCTTACTCACTATGGGAATGGGCAGTTGCATTTCCAGTGACCCGTTAGCTTCCAGATGCGACAATGTCCCAGTGGTTGCCATGGGTTGGGTGGTCTGTGTCCTGTAATCTTCTTTATTGCAGTTGAAACATGGTCAATGACCTCAAGTGGCATCATTTTGTATAGGTTTGACAGCATCTTGTTTAGGTCTTGCTTTGATGGAAATCCTGAGTGTCACAGTCAAAAGCTGGCACTTGTGTAGTTAATTCCTGTTTCTATTATTGAAGACATGGAAAGCAAGATTGCCTCCCTATGTAGTAATCAGAGGGCACCAAAATTTGTAACTATATTTTTCTGCAGGATGTATAAGACCAAATTGAAGGGAGACCTGTCAATTAAAATTAATTCCTTGCTATATGTTAAGGCCAGTTAGTCTCAGGATGTGCTTTGGAACCAAGTGTAGTGCCTCTCTAGTGCCAAAATATTGGTTATTCTCTTAGCTCATCTATCTTTCTAATTTTTGGTCTCTAGCTTTCAATTGTTGAACATCTAGAAAAGAGCTAATGAGATTACATTATGGTGGGAACAATACACTTAATTATTAAAATTATTCCTCGGTGTTAAGAACTTGCAATTATAAAGTATACCCTTGTCACAGAATGCCACACCAGCCCCACCTTTGGCCATGCTGAGCAGGTGATGCAGTACAGGATTACTCCTGTAATCCCAGCACTGGCGAGGCAGAAAACAGGAGGATTACTGCAAGTTGGAGTTCTGTAATCAGACCCTGCACACACACAAAAAAGTAAAGAGTAATTGGAAAATTGTTATTTATTACCAACCATGGATGTTCTAGAAGTTAAATCACTGGAAAATATTAACAGACAATTATAGCTTTGCAGACAAAAATTGACATAAATAGTCATATGTATTAGTATAGCATAATAGTCATGATGAAATCTCTATTTTGGTGAAGCACATCTAAAGGTAATGGTACATACGCAGCATACACATCACATAAGTTTTTGTTAGGAAATTATCATTTGACTGATGACCTCATCTTGGCCTGAAATAAACCTCTTATTGCAAATATCTGGAGCATAAATGAAAGGATTGTGTTTAAATTTGAAAGAAAAAATAGCCTTATAGAATACTGTGCATTTGGAAGGCATATATACATATAATACATCATGATATTAGCAATTATAAATAGTCATAGCTTTATATCAAGAGCATCTTTTATGTGAAAACTTTATTTTGATTTTTTTCTGAAAAGCTTTATTTTATTAACCGATGAACAAATTATTCTGGATGTTTTCTAAGTGATTTTGTTCCTTGTTAATGAACAAAGGTTTACCACTCCTCTTTCTCCCAATTGGAGTCCTATCTAATAATCTCTCTCCACTCTAAAGAATTTTGTTTAATTAGCTTAAATTTTTTGATGACTGATGAGTCAAACAATTTTTATATCACTTAGACCATCTGGTAACTCATGAGAAATCATATGTTTAATTCTGTATACTAAAGCTCAAGTAAAGAGGAACAGGTGTTTACAGAATGACACACAAACATATGAACACATACACAGCACACATGAACAAACATATTTATAAAATCAGAGAGCACTTATATGTATTTTTGGCCAAAGTAGATTATTAACTTTTTAAAGTTTTTAATTATAAAAAGACTAATCAGTACTTTTTGTAGCTTAACTGGCAGAGATCTCTTATAAAAAGAATTTGAGGGGTTGGAGAGACAGCTCAGTAGAATAAGTGCTTCCCTGGCAAGTAAAAGGGCCTGAGTTCAATCTCTGGTTCCACAAAAAATAAATAAATAAATAAATAAATAAATAAATAAATAAATAACAAAAATACCAGAAGAACTTGAAGAACATAAAAATATATTAGTTATAGTTATTATTTTTTTAGGCCTAACACAGTGTAGCAAATTTGAGTGGGAGTGAGCAAACTGGACATTAACACAGTACAGTGACAGCTAAAAAGTCTTGGGCATGTGGACTGGCAAGAAGGTTATATTCCAGGAGGATCGATACTCCCTCCACATATCTGCCTCAATCAGCCTTTGAAAGTAGAGCTGAATCCTTAAGTTTTTATGGTTAGTGGGTATTGTCTCAAAGCAAACTGGCTTCACATATCCCACTAACTTAATGGTGCACATGAATTGACAGACCTGGGAAATTGTCTTTTGCACAAGCCTTTAGAAAACACTGACCACTCTCTAGTTTGTAGTGGGGCCATCATTTGAGTAACTACTAAAAAGGCTGAACTGGTATCAAAAGTCTAACAGGATTTTCCCTACAATGGCAATTCATGTCTTGGGTTCAAGTGGCAGAGACCCATGACCTCATCAATTTGAAACTTTCTCTGATTCTATGAAAAATACTTCATTCTTTCCCTCTCTAGCAGAGTTGGGCATTTTTTCTTGAAAAGTCCCTTCTCTCTGCAATACACACACTGGGTTGGATCCAGGGAAGCATACCATTTCCTGACTGATCCTCCTTCCTAATAGGCTGACCACATAACTTTTCTCCTTTCCTGTCTGTATTCCTATTCTGTGTCCTCTCTATTATGATACATTTTCTGAGTAACTTATATCAACTGAGAGAAATTTATTCCTGCAGGCTCTGTAGCTTTGCAGTTTGCCACAGATACATGGGGCTGACTGATAGGGACTGAACTAGAGGAAGAGACTTTTTTTCCTAAGTTATGCATAGGCTGGAAGAGGGCCCAGTAAGCTGCTGACTTAGAATCCCTTTCTTGCAGCATAAAGGTGTCTCATTAGGGAGAGCAAGACAGATAAGGAACCACACTTTCTGGGCTGTTGTGACTCTAACCTCCTACTCCACTGCCAGCTTGAGCACTCAGGTGAATCTCAGCAGGTGAGGACACACAGCCTGGGGAAGTCTGCCTTTGGGACAAGTTAGAGATCTGGGTTGGTCCAGACAAAAGGTGAGGATAAGTTGGTGGGAAAAGGTGGTATGGTGAATGGGTGGGTGTAAGAGAGAGGAGCAAGGCAGGAACAGAGGGAGGAGAGTTGGAAATGTTAGATAGTGAAGGGTGACAATAGCAGTGATGCAGAGGAATCTATCTACGTGAGGAGGGTGAGGATACTGGCCAGGTAGTGGGCATGGGGCAAGGGTGAAAGCAGGAGGAGAAACATCCTGAGGAGGGCCTGGGAAGGGGAGTGTCCTGAGAACAATAAAGGCTTTTAAGGGATTTCTTGCCATTTGCTGTTTTGATAACAGAAGTTTTCAGAGGTTAAATTTTATCCTCTCAGGCCATTGACTGACATCGTTCAGTTTATATTGTGGCTAAGCCATCTGCCAGTGAAAGATTAACTTTTTTATGTTTTATGCCCTCCCAGAGGCCACAGGAGCCAAGATTATGAACAAGGCACATGTGTTTTGGGGTTTGAAAATGACTATTCCCCATACTCACCATTTAAAGTTGAACCAAAAGGCCAGAGCCACAAAGACGCCACCACTCCTTTGGAGTGTGACAAAGCAAGAAATGTCCACTAGTGCATGAACCATCACTCAAAGGAAAGGGGAATGTCTGCTGTTGGCAGAGAACATGAGTGCCCTGGGATGAGGGGAAGTTGTGGTGTGGGCTGTGGTCTAAAAGAGAGAATGAGAAAAACATGAGAGAAACTCTCAGAATGAGAGGTGACTCCCCTGTGAGGACTGAAGTGGCTTGGTGTTGGATTCAGACTACCAACGAAGGGCAACAGAGGCAGGAGAAGCAGAAAAGTGGCTTGTACATGAAAGGTCTCCTCTGGGAGCTATTCAGATCACTGGTCTGAGTCATGGCACCAAAATATTAGGTTTTTCCAGTGTGGTAGTGAAGTAGAAATAAAAGAAGGAGGTGAAGGGGCCTTTAATAATTCTGAAGATAGAGGATCGATTACAAGGTGGGGTGTATCCTCTGCCTTGAGATAAGAAGGCTAAGATTTTATGGACTTTGTTAGGGGTGGAGTTTGGAGGGCAGGTTTAGAGATACACGAAGACTTGATTGGGGGATTTTTGTGGAAAACGCATTCAGCACTGGGGTGGGAAAGAAAGAGGAAGTGTTTATTGGGATGATAAGCTATTTTGGGATTTGCCCCTGTTGAATCAGGGCCATGACAATTTCCAATAATTGCTTTTGCTGTTTGTGTTGCCCTTCATTGGTAGTCTGAATACAATACCAATCCACCTCAATCCTCACAGGTGAGCCACTTCTCATTCCAAGAGTTCCTGCCATGTTTTTCTTATTCTCTCTTTTAAACTGCAGCCCACACCACAACTTGCCATCATCCCAGCCCAAGTTGAATCAGGTACTTGGGCTGGAACCTATCAGTTAGTATTTTCTGATTGGTTCTGTGTACTATGCCCAGGAAAGGCAGTCATTCTGGTCCCTGTGTTCTGTCCATATGCCCTAGATTTCCGTGACTCAAAGACTTTTCACAGTTGTTGGTTTGTTTCAGCCTTAATCTCCTACCTCATTTCCCCATGAGAGTCATAAGATTTTGACTCTCATAAGATTTTGTAGGATGCCGAGAGAGTGGATGCCTCTATCTTCCTATAAATACTTCTTGCTGAAATGGGCTGTATCCTATTCCCACTGGGGGTCATTTACTTCTTCTGTGACTACCTTAAGATACTGAGGTTTCTTGACAGGCTGGAAAGAATCTATTAGAAATCAATGAGAAAAGAGTTAGTACCTGTATCTCAAGAATTATTGAGCTACCTGTTCAGTGGGTGGAATTGCAGTGAATTTGTTAGGAGAGTCATGTGCTATAGTGTGGATCTTCATCTGAAATCTGGAATAGATAAATTTGAGAAGGAGCAGGTTAGAATATTTCTTGGTCTCTCTTAAAAGCTAGACTATAGTAAGTTCAACAATTTTAAGTCATTATTTTTGTGTTATTATGTAGTGAATCTTCAAAAGAGTTCTAATTTTATGCCTCTTGTAAAGAAAAAAAAAGCAGAACAAAGAGAGATATTAGATAAAATACCAGTATCCTGGGAGTTGTAGCAAGAACAAAATTATCCACATCATGGGTCTAATTAAAATCAAGAGTCCAAACACAGAGGCCATTTTAATAGGCAGAGGATAGAAGGGCATTAGTGAGTACTCATCTGCAATCCTTATCTGCACTTGGAGTCATCCTGGAGGCTTGCTCTTGAAAGAGAAGCTTCAGGTTTTTCAGAAGGTCACAGGAATAACTTTTTACTTTTTCATTTGTCCTTTGTCTAAGACAGTTCAAGAAGGGCTGGCTTTATTTTAAAAGCAAATCAATCTATCTATTTTTGCTGTCTTTAGTAAAGTCAGAGTGGCAATTATTGTTGAGAAAAAGTCCTTCCATTTTGGTTTTAATTGTTCTGCAGAAGCCTCTTCTTTCTACATTTTAATGAGCACTTCTCTGGAAGGACACTAGGCAATCATTCTGGGCTGACAGCTGGCTGAATTTTGTATCCATATAGTTACATGTATTTTTTTATTTTTATTTTTATTTTTTTCAGAACCAGGGAACTCAGGCCCTTGAGCTTGCCAGGGAAGACCTTATTCCACTGAGCCATCTCTCTGGCCCTGGATTGTTGTATTTGGATCAGTCTAATATATTGTAAAAGTCCACTATCGTATGTCTCTCAGGTGAGATCGCCAAATTTAAACCTTTTCTACTCTTAACCTTCATTATCCCTTGGAACATATTCGTTTACTTTAGAGGAAAAGAACTCAGGATTTCTTAAATCTAGAGTTGGATTCCTTCAATATCTTTTATCACTAGCACAGGTAGCTGTGTAAATTTAAAATGATCAGTTGGATCTATTCATCTTACCCTATTCTTCAACATATAATGTTTAAAGGAATCTAATTTTAGAGAAAAATAACTGATTATTTTTTTGTTTAAGTTTCTCAGAACTCAGGAGTTTAGTAGGGAGTTGTGGCTTCCTTTAGTAGGGAGTAGGCTGCATTGCAGGTTGCCTGAGGAAGTTCATTGCATTCAAATTTCTCAAAACTTAGAATCTTAGTAGGAGTGGCTGCCTCTTCCTTTAGTACAGAGTGGGCTGCATCCTATATTGCCAGAGGAAGTTCATTCTTTGTCCAAAATATTACTTCACTGTTCTTCTTACTTCAACCAAGTTCTATTTCAAGCCCTTCTCTTAGGATACATGCCTTATCCAAAAACTAACTAAATAAAGCATCTTATACACTTCCCCTCCTCTGAAGAAGAGAAAGAACTGCCATTAGGGGAGAAGCTGCTGAGATCAAATCTGGCTGCCTCAAAACGCACAGAGTTGATGCAGGGGAGATGACTGTCAAGAATTTTCCACAGAGAGAAACTGTGTGAGGTATAACAATCATGGACTCTCTCCATAGGGCTCATTTGTGGACTCTGGTAAAAGGAGTTCAGCACGTTCCATTGTTTGTGGGCTCCACCCACATGATGTCGTTTCCTATTGGAATTTCCTGTGTTCTCCTATCAATCTCCTATCTTACTATGTCTTCCATTTTGGGAAAAATAACTCCCAACGTTCAGACATCAAATGTGCTGAGTCTGTGGTCTTGTCATATGTATCTAAACTAGATAGAAATTAATAAGCAGCCAGACAATGCTAGATCTTTGAGGGAGTCAAAGATCCCCTCCTTTTGAGGGAGTCAGTAAAGAAGATATGAACACATCAAAACTGTGGCTGTAGACATATCTGAAAACTGAAAGATCTTGAGATCAAAGTCACAATTAAAAGACTGACATGCTCTCCTAAGAGATGAGTGGAAGCTTGAGATTATACTTTAATTGATATGGCCCTTTTGGGATTTTCCATTACATCATGGGGGGAGACCATCTTTTCTCACTTATCAAGACTAAGACCAAGACTAAAGACAAGACTAAAACAATGTATATTATCAACCAAGGATAAGATTATCCATGTGCCCTTGCTATGTACTCTCTTTTCCAATTGGATCAATATTAGCTAAACAGCTATACTTGTTTTTGTATTGGTTGATAATAATCAGACACATGCTATACTTGATTTTGGCCTAAGAAGCGTTCTCAGATGGATGACTTTGATAGCAATCCATTTGGGACCTCTTGTATCTCTTAGGAGCTAATCCTTTGTCTCAATAAATCTTTTATACTCTTAACTTCTTTTTTCCTTTGGAATCAATTCTTTGACTTTAGGGAACACCGACTTGGCACAACTCATATCCAGAAGCTTTGGAATTATAGGTGATACTAGTCTTACATGTAGTACATGCAGGAATAGAGTCATGAACCAAAGGCAGAGGCTAGGGAGACTAACTGGAAATAAAAAAGAAGTAGCTCCTGTTTCTAGGAGAGAACCTGAGTGGGTAGCCCTGGAAGTTATTTTTTAAACTAGTGGAGATAGAAACCCATTTCTCATCATATAAAAGAGTACCTTAGAAAGGTCACAACACAAAAATAGTGTCTGCTATTTATTGACCAAAACAGTCTAGCTTTACTTCTGCATACTCACAGCTAATTTGGTTTATCTTCATTGTCTATTACCTTTATCCTACACAGGTCCTTTGGTACACATTTCTGCATTACCTAAATTTCTGTTAGAAGAAGCATAGGCTTTATCCAGATTTAGAAGGAAAGAGGGAAGGGAGTCACATGTTTTCTTTACAGTTGTGAGCCAAATAAATGTTTCCACATTTAACTTTGAGAGTTGTGTATCTTGTCTCAGCAAGAAGAGAAAAGTAACTAAGACATAGCTAGAAATAAAATGCCATGTAAGGGAAAAGTAAAAATGAAATTTTTTATCATAGTGACCTCCAAAAAGGCACACAAAAGTTGGTAGTTACTAAAGCAGAAGACCAAGTTACTAGTAGCTTTGCTCCATAAAGAATGAGAAAACTGAATAAAACATTCAGTTTAATATGCACAAAAGTGGCAGAAAAAGAGACCTATTAAGTTTTAGGAAGCATACGCTTGAAACCTACTTAGGGCATTGAAGTTTTCTTGCACCTGGTAGAGCTTACAGTGATCTTTTCCTTGACTCAGTTAGTGCCTGATACTCTGGCAGGTTTTCATTGCCTGATTTGTACCCATAATGAATGAACAAAAAGAGTGAAGAGAAGAGAAAAAAGTGAGAGAATAGAAAAGAGAAAGAAGAAAAGTTTTTCCCAAAGATCTTGTCGCTTGGCTGTACTGTCAAGAAAGTAGTGTTGTTTTTGGATTCTGAAGAAATTCCTTCAGGTTCTTGGTATCCTGAGCAAAGAATTATGCCAAACATACAGATAAAATAGGAAGGATCTCTATTTACTGATGGTGGAAAAGAGATATGCTCAACAGGGTGATAGTGGACTAGTTAAAAAACTCACAGTGGCCAAGGATGATGGCACTTTAATCTAGTTTTTTTGTTGTAATATCTAGATTGCTTCTCTCTCCTTACAAATAAGGTGTTAGCATCAATTGTACTATAAGAAACTCACTTAGCTTTATTACTATGTGATGAGTTCAGTAGATACATCCTGAGCTTTTTTTTTGTATAATAAACAAAGAATCATAGACTCATAGTCCAACAGGCAAGTAAAAAGAGGCTACATTTAATGAAGGTTTTGGGAAGTTGTGCTCAGGCCAGGTCCATGACAACAAAAATATGGCATGGGCAGAAAAGTGGTGCTAGGATGACAGGAAAGTAAAAGGCACCGCTCATAGAGAAAGCAGACTTTTGGGATTTAAAGAATATATGCCTCTGCCCAGATGACTGCCCCTCATTCTCTAGATATGATTGACAAGAATGATTGACAGGGTGCTGAGTCATCTCAGGGGCTTAAAATGGACATGTTGAGCTTGATCACATTTATACGATGTACTAAATATTGATGAACCATTAATACGGTTTGAGGAGGGCAAAGGTGCCTGAAGGTCAGTCCAGGAGATTCAAAATGAATACATGAATGTGTTCTTGCTTACACCAGTAAATATCTCCTTTTTCTTTAAAGAAGAAGAAATAGTTCTACCTCTGTTAGGACTTGGGGAAGAGAGTGATTTCCTCAGCTCCATTGTTTTATATGCACTATTTTGGCATTAGATTTAGGCTATTCTAGTGAAGGCTCACTTGGTTCTGTGTCAGATATAAATGAAGAATTGAAGGTACCACTTTCTGGCTGGTTCCACACACAGTGCTCAGGAACTAAAGCCATTCTTCGTTTTGTGATTGTATACTTGACCTACTTTCATAGTTATTTAACCAATTTTGCCAAGCCCTAATCTTTTCCCTCCATAATGCCCTAGCAAGTTTACACTTCTGAAGTTGTAAATGGATGCATTTCATACACAGTTAGAAGAAGGCCTTTGCCTTTCAGTGGGTGTACACAACAATAGTAATACTGGTATCTTGGTCTCTGGAGAATGACAAAAGACCTTTTGTAAAGGACTAAGTTTACACTTTTTATTTTAAAAATCATAGTGTAGCATGATTCAATTAAAACTTGTCTATTCATATCTTTGTTATTATCATCTGTATATTTAACTAGAATTCTCTTATTATTTCACAACTAAACTTTCATCCATCCATCTCTCTACATACTTATAAACCTAGAGGAAAATGTGCCCCAATCTAATATGTTGTAGTATGATCCAAAGTGTCAATTATTTTATTGTTAGCTTTTGCCAAGCAAGCACATATTCCACCGAGCTATGTCCCTGGTCTATTGTTAGCTTTTGCTTAGCTAATTTTCTATAAGGCTGCCTGTAAGCAATGAAAGTGTTAATACCAGCAATGAAACTCTGTTTAAAACATGAGTGCAGTGGTGAATCTACAGCACATATGTTATTATGCTTTACTTTTAAGACACAAGGTGGTAATGTAGAGTTGTTTTTCTAAACTAGAACCTCAAAATTCAGGTTTAATTGCACTGTTGGCACTTTGCAATAAGCAAGTGGGATTGGGGTTGTATTTTGGTACTCAGTCTATAAAAGACTATCATTTATTAGCAGTTGAACTCTGGTTAGCTTAAAGACATCAGGAACTTAGCATAGTAATTGGTCTCTTATGCTCCTGCTCAAAAGTCCTGACTCATCTTCTTTGAAAAGTAAATATGGGCTTCATCACATTTTACCTAAAGCTAAAGGTCTGAGAAAATGGTCTTGTCAAAATTTTATCTGTATACACAATACTAAGCGCAGTACAGATTATCTGGAAGATTTAAAAGGCACTCAGAACCCATAATCCCAGCCTTAGGTCATGAATTAATCACAAACTGGAGAACTGCATCTCAATTACTATATGAGGGGAAAAATAAACACAAACCATACACTTGGTATGAAGCTTACCTTCAAAATAACTATCCCTAGTTTTTTTCTGGATTTCATCATATAGAATATTATTTTCTGTTCTTTGATTTCACTCAATAAATTTCCTTTTAAGTTCAACGTGTTTCTTATGTATACTATATTGTTGGATTTTGCTTCTTGATTCACTCTACCAGTCTTTTTCCTTCTTTGATTGTTAAATTGAGACCATTTACATTGATGGTTACAACTGATGTGTATTGGCTTATCTTTGTCATGTTATTTTTTTGCTGTTGATTTCCTACTGTTTCCCCTTGTTTAATTGCAGCAGAACAATGTTATTGTAGAACAAACCTGAGAGGGATCACTCATTACACAGAATGAAGATGAGTTAGTGCCGTACCATGCATAATTATGACAGGATATGATACAGAAGATACAACATGAAAATGTTATATCTTCCAAAGTGTTATACATCTGACACACTGACATTATTATTATTATTATTATTATTATTATTATTATTATTTTTGATACACTGATTTCATGGTCTCTAGAATCAAAGAATGAATTCTAGGAACTACAAATGTTAAGGGTGGGAAATATTTATTGAGAGGAAAAGGTATAACTCCCGAGAAGCAGGAAGGGGGCTAAATAGGGTGCAGAGACCCCATTTAACATGAAAATTTTAGTAAGTAATATCCAAATTGGTATACTTATAGCTATTATGGTACAAGTATAGTCGTAGGGATTCAATGGAGAAACAAGTCATATAACAAGGGTTCATCAAAAGAACAAAGACTTTTTCTAGGAAATTGTGGGTCTATACATCTTGGACATCCACAAGTTGAATAGTGTCTGTCTAGGCTTCATTAGTCCACATTTGTCTTTTGATGAAATATACTGGCCTGCTTTTTTGCTTTTATCTTGAAGCCTTACCTCCAACAGTGTATCTCCACTCACAGTTCAGAAGTATTTCACCTTCATCTTGTTTCTTTCAAGGATTTAGCCTATCTAACTGCCTATATTTCTGCTTAGCTTAGCTGTCTGTAATATAAGGCATTTATGGGATCATATGCATTGCAAAGGTGGGCTGGGAAGGAATAGGCAGAGATTTTAGTATAAAGGAGTTGCAGATATCCACTAAGCACAAGGCTGGAGGACATACAAGGAAAAGTTGTATGTTATTTGTCCGGAACAGAGTTTTCAACAGAGAACCTGCACAATAGACAGAGAGACTTGCTCTATGTTGGCATTGTTGCTGTTATTCCTCCTCTTTGTTCTTGCTCTTTGCTGCTCCATGAAATGATGCTCTCTTCCCTGTGCCTTGCAGCCAGCTGAGTATAGGCTGAAACCTCCAGTAACTGTGAACTAGATAAACCTTTCCTTCCTGCATTTAAAGTGTCAGGTATTTGTCCCAGCAATGAGAAGAGAGTAACTGAGACACCAAGAATGATTAAAAGAGATAAAGAAGATCACTACATACCTGTTAGGGGAAAATGACAAGAAGAAGAGATAACAGTCATCAGTGTATGTGCAAAATATAGGTGCACCCAACTATAAAAGACAAATATTAATAAACATGAAAAATCAAGTAAACAGTGACACAATTATAATCGGTGAAGTTAATACCTCACTGTCACAAAGAGATAGATCAACTAGAGGAAAGACAATTTGCAATATAACAACCATTGTTGAATTCCTATCATCTCTGAGCATTATAAACAACAAAATCAGAATACATGTTCTTCTCGGCTGCATATAAGATTTTCTCTAAAGTAAACCACATACTAGTCCACAGACATGCTTAAATAAATGCAAAATAATTAAAACTGTCCATGCATATTATCTGACCATAGTGCAATGAAACAGAAAAATATTGATTAAAAAAAACACAAAAATTCCATAAACACACGGAAATAAAGTAATACCCTCCATAACAATCAATGGGCCACAGATGAAACTAAAGAAGAAATTAGACAATATCTACAGTAAAATACAAATGCAGATATAACTTCCCAGAAGTAATGGAATGTAATGAGAGCAAATGACATGATGTTTTACATAGAAGACACCAAAAATTATACTAAAAACTCCTAGAATTAATAACCAAATTCCAGTTGAATAACTGCATATAAAGTTGACACTCAAAAATCCATAACATTCTTATACACAACAACAAATTCCATGAGAGGAAAATTAGAGAATTTTTCCATAGCAT
>PVKA01019781.1:0-31423 GCA_004027165.1 Ctenomys sociabilis
ACACACACACACACACACACACAGATTTAAAAGTTCAACCAGATCACCTTTCCTAAAGACAGTGCTGCCACCAATAGCCTCACATTTCTTTCTACTTTTCAACTTATTTAGTACTGGATATAGAATTTTGTCTGCCAAACAGATTAAAAACCAAACATTTGACATTTTCAAAATCATTAGTGATAGCAAAGTAAGTGTTAAAGTTTCACAGGTTATCCACTAACTTCTCAGCATTGCCTGTTTTTATCATTTGCCTCTAGGAACACTTTTTTTTAAACTTATGATTTATAAAGTTCTTTTTTTTTGTTTTTTAGAGAAGGGTCTATAGGGTGTTCAGGATCTCACTATTAGATGGGACTTGTAGTGATTCGCCTGTTTACAGCCTCGGGTGCTTGCTACCACACCCAGTCTCAATCACTGGCTCAGTGCATTCCTGGGGCAGGGCCAGCACAGCAGGCCCAGGGATTGAACCTCTGGTCCCTGCACCTGCTTGCAGGTGCTTTAATCCACTGAGCTGTTTGGCCAGCCCTTAAAGTTCTTAAGGTCAATACAATTGACCTTAGTGTCAATACAATCCTTTATAAATGTTACACATTTTTTTCTAACTTGTCACTTGATATGTTGACTTGCTTATGCTTTAGCACATGAGAACTTTATACTGATATATATATGTTATCAATCTTGTCATGGCTTCTGGGTTTCTATTTCCTAAAAAGTCTCCCTTAAAACAGGAGAATCATTACAAGTCTTGATCTGTGTAGTGAGACCATGTAGACCCTACACTAAAGCCAAAAATAAAAGCCTTTCTCACTTCCCAAATAAGAAAAATAATTCTATATTTTTCTAATATAAATTAAAAATATTTATAATTAACCTGTATTTAGCTCTTTATCTCTGTTGTACACAATGTAAAATGAGAACTTATTTTCCCCAGCAAGCGACAATCATCTAAACATGATTTCATGAATAATCTACTTTTCCAATGACTAAAATTGATTTATAATCTAGTAAGCATTTATTTAGTGCTATTGCATGCTAGGCTCTATTCCAAGTACAGGGGAATATTCTATTGAATAAAATAAATAAATACATTAACAAAACAAAATTTTAAAGATTGGTAAGTGCTCAGAAAAAATTCCAAAACAAAAGCAAAATAACCCAAATCAACAAAAATGGGGCGATGCAACAATTGCACTATTCTGGTAGATGTTTAACAATACACACTGGCTTATGGATTTGGTCACTGTAAATACCTACACTAAACACCATTTCCAGTTGCCAATTCATGTCATCAGGCTTGCAAATTTTTCTAAACATTTAACAACTGGCACAGAAATGAGGTGAAGGGGATCTAAACACTGAGGGATGGGGTGAAACGTAGGAAAGGTCTGAGGAGGTGTCACCTGAGGAAGACAGGCAAGAAGCCACCAACTTCTCTGGGAGGGAAATGTATTTCTGAGATATTGAACAACAATGGCAAAGGCCCTATTCTGAAAACAGACCTTGTTATGCAGAGGAATTATGAAATGCTTTCTTTATTCTGTGAACTCTGATATTTATGAGATTACAAGGTCTACTGTACATGTTTTAACACTGAGGCTGAAACTTCTGGGCTGGTAGTAATATTTTAAACATTCAGTATAGTTACGATTTAGATCTAAAATGTTCCCTGAAAGTCTAATGTTCAGAGATGGGGCTTTTGCAAGATGACTAGATCATAGGGCAACATACTCTTCAGTAGTTTCGTCCGTTGATGAGTTCATAGCTGACTCTGCTGTTAGGAAGTGGAGCCTGGTTAGAAGAGGCAGGTAGTCACTGGGGGTGTGACCTGGAAGGGTGTATTCTTTGTCTTGGCTCCTCCCCTGTATCTCTGCAGCTACCAGATGAACAGCTGTCCTTGGCCGGGCCCTTTACCATGCTATCTTTGCTTCAAAGTCAACTGACTTTGGATGGAACATACTGGAAAATATAAGCCAAATAACCCTTCCTCCTTTTATTTGTGAGTGTTGGGTATTTTGTTTCAGCAATGGGAATGTGACCAATACAACAGTATTCACCATCTATCATGCTCAAATTATGTCACTCACATATCTCAATGTCTTCAAACTTAGTGAGTATTAAAGAAATTCTACTTTTGTTGAGCTTGCTGGTGTACATATCAAATGTGAGCAACCTAGGAGAAATACAAGCTTCTTTGGTATGTTTGGATCTTAACTAAAACAGTATTTTATCTTTCTTATTTTAGTGTAAAGTAAGGGAGAGAGAAGCAACTGAGAGGCTGGAGTTGGTGTGTAGGGTCTGTAAATGCTGTAATGATAAGAGATTGGTGTCATTAGAAAGTGAGTTCAACTGGGGAAAGGAGGTAAGAGTGGACAGATTAAAGCCAGGCTGTGGACTAAAGAGGTCTGGAGATAGTGGGTATTGTATAAACAATGGAGAAATCACATGAGCTCCAAAGAGGGGTGGAGATAGGAACTTAAAAGAAAACATTGTTTATGGAAAACTAGTCACTGTAACTACTATGACATCATCAAAGAGACATCTGGAGCTCAGCAGCCTGCACCACATAAGGGTGCAGGCCTACATTCACTTAATATTATTTTAACAAATTAAGGCACCCTTAATTTCTAGATCTGTGCTAATTGAATCTTATGGAAAAAGAGTAATTGGTTATATATGAATACTTATAGCTTATGTAGCTCTATTTACTCTCTCTCCAAGTTACCACAGAAAGACAGGAAAGAATAACAGCATTTTGGTCTGCATGAAAATTTCACTACCTAAAATTGGAAAAGACGTAGGACAGTGACCATACTTTCTGGACTGAGAACTGATAAGAGATCCTGTACAATACAGAGCTTGGGAGAGCACAACAAGGGAATGTGGGGGTGTGGACTTAATTGCCGACCACCAGCAACTTACCTAGCAATGCCCTCCTTGGTGTAGAACACAGAGTAAGTGAGGTTGTCCCCATGAGGATCAGATGCAGGTGTCCGCCATGTCAGTTTGATGAAGCGGGTAGAGACGAGGGAGGCCACAACATCTCGAGGCGCTGAAGGCAGTGGTCCCGCTGTGGCTGGTGCTAGATGGTCAGTAGTGGCACTGGTCAGTGAAGTGGGAGGTAATGTTGGGATGGCAACATCTTGTCATGTGCAAACATTGGGGAATATGAAGGGCAAACCACGACGGTTTTTAAAAAGAGAACAGAAAAAACAAAAACAAAAAAGAAATAAACAAAACCACGATGGGAAATAAAATAAAATAAAATGAATGAACATAAAAAAGGTCATTAAACTGAAGGCTAACATGCAGGCCAGGGGATAACTACTAAAAACTAATGGGCACTATTCCAACATATCACTGCAGAGCAAGCAGACTTGCTGGTCACTGTAATGGTTGTGGGTAAGGGACACAGAGAGTAAGAGCTGAGAATAACACATCTCAAAGGACACAGCAATGCCCAAGTAATCTTCTTAATCTTAAAAGCAGAATGCAACATCTATCAAACTCTGTATATAAAATTTCATAATATGATTGGCAGCAATATCTTCTACTTTACAAAATATAGAATGTACGTAGTACTGACAAGGCGTTACCCTCAACAATGATCCCAGATTTCTGAGACCTCATTGCAGAGCTGTAGGTATCTTCAGTCCTGCAAGAGGTCCAAAAGCTATACCTTCAACTTTAGTCTGAAGTTCAGTATTAAATTCAGCTCTCTGTGTGGACCCAGGGAAGTGACCTTCCTCACTTTGCTAAATTATACTTCATTTTGCATCCTATCAATTTATTTCATTATGACAGTATAAAATTTTGAATAAAAAGTTTAAGACACAAAAATGTAATAGGCAGCTGACTTTGTCGAACTACAGAATGTATATAGTACAGATGGATAATATGGCTACTGACCCTCAGGGTCTGGGTACAGAGATGTAGACAGTGGCACTAGTCAAAACCTCTGTCTGTATACCTGCAACCAAGGGTAACTTGGATACGCTTCAAGGTTACTTGGTTTTATTATAGGAGAGTTCTGATTTTAGAAGTTTATGCCTAATGCTGAACCTAAAATTAACTTCAGAAATTCAAAGCTTAATCTCACAATTTTTAATTAAAAGAGTTCATTAATTAGAATTGTGCCAAAGGGCAAAGTGGTAAGAGCCAAGCTCAGTGGTATAGTGACCACTATACCACCATATGTGTGAAGCTCTTGGTTTGATCCCCAGTACTCCCTCCTGAAAACAGGAATCATGCCACTGTACCATAAACTTAATAGGAAAATCAGAAGAGAGGCAGAGAAAAAAAAAAAAAAAAAAACCTGTGGCTCTAGTTTTGAATGAAGTAGCAAGGACAATAACCTGGAAATTTGTGGCCTGTAAGAATCTAATGAAGCATTATCTTTTTTCAAAAGTTGCGGTGAAATCAATTCTCTAAGGGAAACGGCAGAGAAGAGCCAACCTGAAGTTTCTAGATAGGTAGAAATGGATAAAGAATGATCCAACACCACTTCTACAAGGTACTCTAATCCTTCTATAGGTCATCCCAGCTTCACAATAACCTTAAGAAATGGGCACCAAATGGATAAAGAATGATCCAACACCACTTCTACAAGGTACTCTAATCCTTCTATAGGTCATCCCAGCTTCACAATAACCTTAAGAAATGGGCACTTTCACCTGATATTTGTCTTATTATATGAAGACACAGATAATTACCCTAGATGACAGTAAGTGGCATGGTAGTAAAATCAATTTTAGTCTTCAGTCTAAGAGGCCTCTGCATGTAACCAGTAGGAGGCTGGAAACTTGACTTCCAGTCTGGATGTACCACTTATTGTATTGCTACTTTGGAAACATTACTTTTCCTCTCTTATTCTTTTAAAATGCAAACATTTTTAGGAGTGCAGAATGCTATGAAATGCAATCAAGGTTTTCTCTAGACATTATTCATTGAAACAAGTGAATGTAAGAAAGTCAAGTGTGAATGGCCTTTGAGGACTTTTTATCATCTTATATGCTTCAACAAATATGAAGAAATAAAGGTCATTAAAAACTCTTATCGGGCAATGGTTCCAAGAGTAGCCTGAACACAGCTCTGCTTTCCCTACACTATGACCTAACTTGTCAAGCCTCATTTCCCTAGCTAGCTACTCCTGAAGAAGGAAGTTTGTTACATGAAAGGTAGCAGACAACACCGAAAAGAGACCAAAATTGTATGCTCAAAATTTGATCTTGCCACTACCTAATAGTGTAAGGTGGGCAAATCAGTTAGTTTGTCTGATTATCAGTCTCTGTATCTGTAAACACAGTAATGCTCCCTGTGTTGCAGGTTGACATAAATGTGAAAAACAGCCAGAGAGTATGTATGGAAGCAATGTGTACATGCTGCTTACTATCAAAACCAGATGTAAAAGGGTAACAGAAAAAGGCTGTAAGTATGAAAGCAGGTAGGGAGCCCCTTCCAATCCTCTGAAACAGAAGCTTTCTTCCTCTTGATAAATACTTTGGGGGCAGGGGAGGGAAAGGAGAGGGAAAGAGGGAAAGAGAGAAAGAGGAGGGAGAGAGGAGGAGAGATAAAAAAGGAAAGGGTGGCTATTGAATCACTCAGAAAAATTCCAGCATTCCTAATGAACTTCTACAGCCCAGATCTGTAATTTATTCATGGCTTCTACCATTTCCAATTTACACAAAACAGAGTAACCTATACATTCCTGAAGGACAAGATCTCTGCCTGCTTTATCACTTACTGTACTTGCCTAGATGATCAATAAATAGATATTTATCAAATTAATAAAATGGAAGAAAATTCAGGGAACTGTTAGTCAACAAACACCAATGTTTCTAGAATCTTGTAAAAGAAGCCAATTACTTTAATCATTTTAGCTGTTAAATCATATACTGTGTAAATGTTTATATAATACCATTTACAAAGCAAATGTATTTTACCAGTTAAGTACAGAATGAGTACAAAAATGCCAACTTATTGTAAATGGCCTTATGTACTTAACTATAGAAAAAATACATGTTTATGATGGTCTCAGTGTTCTTTCCTCATGTGAGTTCTATTGTTGCTGTTTCATATTCTTACTGATCAGGTAAAAGACATACACAGAGAGCCAAACAGGCAGTTAAAATGCCTCAGAATCCAAGGCAAAGTGCTGTATACTGGGACTCTGGACTAGTTTAAGGAATTTAGCAGATTCTCATCCCTAAAAGAAGCAGAAAGCTGAATAAACTGTCAAAGACTGAAAATGGATCAAAAGCATATAGCAAGTATAGAACCATTTATTTATGAAACTATCGTACTTCAGGTAAAAACAGTGCCTATGTTCCCTCAGCTTAAGGATATGACCTTTTTTAGGGGTATGCAATGGGTGATAGACTTGCTATGGAGCATGGTGTGCCATGAGGTGAGAAAGTGACAGAAGGCTTCCAGATTATGTGCTCCAGAGACTGGAGCAGGCCCAAGCCTCCCACACAACCCGGGCAGATGAAATCCATGCATGGGTTTAGAAGACATGAGAGCACCTGGTAGAAGGCAGAAGGTGGGACAGACCAAAAATCAGCTCAAAGTTTGAAAAATATTCTCCAAACCACACAAACATCCACTAACTAGAATGGCAGGCTTATGAGACATTTGAGTACAACTTGTGACTAATTTTTGGCTAAATGCTAATCTACATAGCATTTAGGGGGTCAACCCTATAAAACCAAATCTATAGATACAGACCCTTAGAAAATAAAAACAGGACAATAAAACCCCCAAATTCAGCAGAAACATCAGTGGTTGTACACTCTGAGGAAGGAAGATTTAGTCCAGGTAGGTGACCTAACAATATAAGAAATGCTAGGGGGATGGGGAGAAGAATCAGAACCCACAGCTGCTTCAAAATTTTATTAACAATATCTGATAGTCAACAGATGATGAAAAGATGCAATGAAATGAAGTGTAACTCAAATTAAGGAAGTCAGAGAGCAGTCTGACTCAGAAAATGTCTCAGAAAGGACATCATATTCTAAAAATGTTTTGAAGTGGCGGCTGGGGAGATGGCTCAGTGGAATAAGCGCTTCCCTGGCAAGTGCAAGGGCCTGAATTCAATCCCCAGTTCTGCCAAAAAAAAAAAAAACCAAAACAATGTTTTGAAGCAACTATTAAAATATATTCTATGATTCAGAATTCTATACTCTCAGGAATTCGACCAAGAGAAATAAAAACAACTCTCTACACAAAGATGAACATTTGTTTCAACAATATTCATTATAATATTAGTTTATATTGCTAACAACCCAAACCATTATCAATTCACTAAAAGAAACAAAATGAGGACTATATAAAAGGAACAGAGGGGCAACCCACTCGGGCCCCCCTTCTGTCCCTCTCCAACAAAAGCTTTTCTTTAAAAGTTTTACCCTCAACCTCCGTTTGTTCCTAAAATTCATTCTTCGGTTTTAGGGAACACGAACTCATCCAGGTCAGGTCGGGAGTTTTACTTCCCTGTATCATTTGGAGGTCATCCACCGAGATCACTGGACGGAGGTATGAGTCTGCTTTCTCTTTTATAAATTCTGGATTGGGACTTGCTTAGGTAACAAATTTTTGTTTCAAATGTTTATATGTCTTTGCCCATTGTTCATAGTTGTTCATATTTTGCTTTACATAGTTTTGTTTCATAGTATGGCTAAAATTGCTTACAACTGCTTATGATTTGTCTCATATGGTTTTGCTACTGAAAACAAGGTTTCCCCTAATTACTCTTCTAGTGTAGGGGATGGGTCTTCTAGACCAGCTGTAATCCAGCGCTCTACAGGGCTATACTCATCCTTAGCTGAGCTTAAGCAAGCTGTTCAAGGACAATATCCTTTATAAATGGGCAGTTTGGAACTTCCAGAGTTCATGTTACTTTTTTCTCTTAGTGACCTAAAAAGGATCAAGTCAGATCTTGGAAAAATTTTGGATGATCCTGATAAGTACATTGATGTCTTTTAGAGGCTTTATTCAGTCTTATAAACTAGACTAAAAAGATGTAATGTTAATCTTAAACCAAGCTTTAATGTAAAAAAAGACAAAAAACTTTACAAGCTGCCATTACATTTAAAAATAAATAAGAGTTAATTTTAAAGAGCCAAGAGATAGACAATCAGTGGAACTTCCAGTTATCACTGGAGCCCAAGCAGTAAAGGCCCCTGCTGGGCTGAAAGCGGGCCAGGCAGAAAAACTGGAAAAGACATTTCATTCAAGTGTGTATTCTTAAGGGTCTAAAAACTAGAACCAAGCCTTTTAGTTATTTTAAATTTTAGCTATTTTACTAGGAGAAAGATACATAGTCCTCTGATTTGTTGTAATGTTTAACAGATACACTAGTAAATCACACTTCCTAAGACACCAATCAAATAGAGGGACAGATTACTCTTACAGATCTGGAGATACAAAAGATAGCTTTTGCTCCAGACAACTCAGTTGATACTTTGGTAGGAACTATTGAAATGTCCTATAATCGGAACCAGGAAAAAACCAGGGAGAGAAAACAAAAAGATTAAAAAATAACTGCCAGTACAGCCTCAAAACAGACCCTAAGTCTGATTCTCTGGGCTCCAAGAAGAACTAAATGATGATGAGGTTCATCTGGTACTGCTGTCAGGAGCCAGGACAGCATAAGAGCGACTGCCTTAAGAGGCCCACAAGCCATGCCCTGACTGCCAGGGTAGCCACTAGAAGTGGGACTGCACTCTGAGGCGGAGGCCCCAGAGCTCAGGCTCAGCTTCCTAGATGGTCCAGTAGGACTGAAGGGCCCTGGTCCTGCCTCTACCTCTGGACAGACAGTCTCTATTTGTCATCTCATCAGAAGAGCCCTGAGTAATCACGACTAAAGGAAGAAAAACCAAGTCTATTTCTGGACATTGGCACAGGTCTCTTTTTCCTTCTCCATCCCTGACTTTCCTTCCAGTCACTGTACCTCAATAAAAACAGACTTTAAAAGACATCTCGCTTTACCTATAACTGAGATACTACAATATATTCAGGTTGCTTACTAATCAAGATGATACTGAGACTGACGTTTTACAAATGCAACATATTGTTGTTCATGTATAAGATTTAAAAGGTATTTCATTGGTTTAATCTGATTGAATGCCATATATTTCATGATAAATACATAAGTTAATCTGGTTGATTTCTGATGTGACTCAGGTATTTCATGCTCATAGTTAATACAGGTGTGATGTCACTTAACTAAAGCTAGAGAGACTTATAATAAACTGTCAGACTCCATAAATAAAGAGGTCTAAGAGCTAGTGAGTTACTACTGCTAGGTCTCAAGAAAGTTTATAAACATACTTGTTAGCTCAAATGTTCATACTTTGATTATATATGCTCCAATTTCTCAAAAAAATTTGTTCTTTCCTAAAAGACACCAAGACCCAGGTAATCATACAGATAAAAATCTATAACAAATATGCTAGATTAAGATTCCTTTAGGGGCCAAGGAGATGGCTTAGTAGAATAAGCGCCTGCCTAGCAAGCACAGGGTCCTGAGTTCAATCCCTGGTACCACAAAAATAAATAAATAAATAAAATTTAGCCGGGCGTGGTGGCGCATGCCTGTAATCCCAGTACTAGGGAGGCTGAGGCAGGAGGATTGTTGTGAGTTCGAGACCAGCCTGAGCTACAAAGTGAGCTTAAGGCCAGCCTGAACTGCACAGTGAGACCCTGTCTCAAAAAAGACAAAAAAAAAAAAAAAGATTCCTTTAACTGGCATCTACCAGATTTTGTCTATATGTTGTTCAGTGGACCTCAGTGCCTGACATGAGCTACAGAAGTAAAAAGGGTTTGCAAAAATAAATTTATCTAAGTTGATAAAAATTGCTCAAAATGCTGGGGAGATGGTTCAGTAGAATAAGTGCTTGCCTGGTAAGCACAAGGGCCTGAGTTCAATCCCCAGTTCCATCAAAAAAAAAAAAAAAACCAAACCAAACCAAAACAAAAACCCATGATTTTGGGGCCGGGGAGATGGCTCAATGGAAAAATTGCTCAAAAGGAGTCTCAATAAAAAGGATACAAAATAAAATTATAGATGAAAAATAAGAATGGTGATACTAACAGCCTACAGGAATAAAGGCCAGTCCAAAAATAGGAAAAAGTTATGCTTCCTTGGATCCAGACAGAGAGAAGGGATATTTCAAACAAAAAAAGGCCAAAGCTGCTAGAAAAAAAGTGTTTATGATGGAATCAGAGGAAATTTCAGACTGAGGTGGTTATGTGTCTCCCCTCTCAAGCCTGATGGAACCCATGTTAACTGTCAATATAAGAAAAAAAGGCTGTTAAACTTTCAATAGGTGCTCATACAGATTTGTCGGTACTTACACAACCAGTGGCCCAATGGCCAATTGGAGAATACTTGGTGTTTTTCCTATTTCTGGCAATTCATGTGCCCCAATAATAATAATAAATGCCAGTTTGTTTGAAACTATACAAAATGGCTATAAAAGATAAAAAAGGGATTAAACCCCACATTTAAGAGATATCTAACTTGTCTTTTTCATAGACATTCTGTTGATATTATTTTTTGACCCATACATACTTGTTTTCTTGCCTTTGTCTTCTTCAGATTTAAAGCTGTAATGAAAATGTCTGTCATCTATTGAGGGCCTTTAGATAGAACTTCTGAAGAATATATCTGACTGCCGGTTTACAACTACAACCCCTTTCAGCGTGAAGAAGCCAGAGTGGTCATCACCCAAATCCCTCATGGCAGTTTGGGTTACTTCTTCAGAGGGAAGAATGTTGTAGGCAGCAGAGTTAGATAGAAATATTTTTAGGCAGTCAGGCAGGGCCAGGCCCTCGAAAGAAATAATACAAAAAACATGTTGTCTGCAACTCTAGGAGGGACAGAGGCTCCTGCTGTGAACCAGCCCTAAAGGCCAAACAAATGTTAAAAGAGTAGCACCTAGGATTGATATTCTAAATAGGTAGCAATCACCTGAAAAGACCAAAATGAGTCACTAGCCCAATCCCCAAGGGGAAGAGACCGGTCCAGTAGTATTCATGCCCGCTTACTACGCAACTCACTTCCCCATTTGGTCCTGGGTTTAATCAACTTTACCTGAGCAATGGTGCTTGTAATCCCATTGGTTGACCATAGTTTTGTCCCACCCCACATCCACCTAAGTGAGACCCCTTCTCTACCTTAGCCCTGCATGGTTTTGCCCTATAAAAGTCCCTAAGAAAGACAGCTTCTCCAGGCAACCCACTTGGGGCCCTCTTCTGTCCCTCTCTGACAGAAGCTTTTCTTTCCAATAAAGTTTTACCCTCAAAAAAAAAAAAAAAAAAAAAAAAAAAAAAAAAAAAAAAAAAAAAAAAAAAAAAAAAAAAAAAAAAAAAAAAAAAAAAAAAAAAAAAAAAAAAAAAAAAAAAAAAAAAAAAAAGCCAGAATGCCAATTTATGCTACTATATGAACAATCTAAAAGTACTATGCTAAATGAAAGTTAGCCATCAGAAAAGACCATGTATTATGTGGAATCACATAATCATGTGATTCCAATTTATACAAAATGACTGCAAAGGACAAAGGGCACTTTTATAAAGATAGAAAGCAAACCACAGACTACCTATGACCATGGCTAGGATATGTACTTAACTACAAATAAGCAAGAAGACTTCTAGGGGTGTGGTGAACATTTTAGGTGAATTTTACACTATGTAAATTATATTCAATAAAATTTTTAAAAATGGTGGCACATGTCTGTAATGCCAGCACTAGGGAGGCTGAGATAAGAGGATCACTACAAGTCTGAGCGGTGTAGCAAGAGTCTGTACCAAATAAATAAAATAAAGAAATTAGGACTGGAAAGATAGTTTGGCAGTCTAAGTGCCTGCCTGGCAAGCACAGGGCCTGGGTTCAAGCCCTGGTACTGCATGCCATGCTGGACCCGGAACCTTAGGTGCATTGTGCCAGCTCCCAAATCTGGGTGTAGTGGCGCACGTCTGAAATCCCAGCATTTGGGAGGCTAAGACAGGAGGAACACTATGAGTCTGACTGCATAGCAAGACCCTGTATCAATAAACAAAAAATTAAATAATTAAAAAAAAAAAAAAGAGAGAAATAAAAGCTTGCCTCCCTGGCAAGCACAAAGTGCTGAGTTTGATTCCCAGTACAGAAAGAAGGAAGGACGGACGGACTGGCTACTTGAAACTATCAAAAGTACTTTCCTCCTAATAAAAAACAACAGTACTCACATGGCATCCCAGCACATTTGTTACTCAAAATACCTGAGCTTAAAACTAACCTATCTAAAGTCTTCACAAAATTAAAATGTCCAAACAACTCAAAAATGTTAAATCTTATTTCGTTACCTATGTGCCCAAAATATGAAAGAAACATATAGTTCCTTGGGCTAAATGCAATTAAAAATCTTTGAAAATAAGACTTTTTTCAGTTTCTTTCCCTTACACCTCTGAGTGCACTGCTAAAAGAGAAAGTTCTGAACACATAATTAACCTGCTCCAGAATGACCCACAGAAAAGTCTCAACACCTCAGCACATACTTCAGAGTTCTCCACAAATTGGACCCAAACTTACTTTCTAGACTCACTTCCTGGGCATGTTGCACTCTTGGTCTACCCAGTTATCATTGAACAAAAATAGACTGGTAGCTTCATTATTCACACTGTTCCTATTTGTAGAGCAATAAACACCATGTAAGTCTGGCTCAAGTCAAAGGCAACTGAGAAGTCTGTGTAAGAAAATGGATCAGATTCAGAAAATGTCAAAAACACTGTTGGCTGAACTTGCTCCTCAAATGCTAGGGAGCAGAATACACTCAGGCTCCTAAGTAGCCCACGCTGAAGTGAGGTGAAGTGAGCTGTGTGAGGACCTTGGGAAGCTTTAGACTTTGTTTTCATTTTTCTTATGTTACTTACAGTAGTTCTCTGAGCAACTCCTATTTTTTCTGCAAATTCACTTTCAACTCAAGTTTTCCTGTGGTTGATGGCTCCTGTTTTAATACTCTGGATTTGTGACTGATAAAAGTTTACTTGTAGTAGTTTATGAGTTTAACCACCATACATATGCCAGTAATAGTTTCTGATGATGGGAATCCTTAAATTATTGGCTGGGCCTGTTGAACTCTATTAAGTAGATCCAATCATCATACTATGACACTTCTCACATCAGTGAAGTAAATTCTGATGAGGCACATTTAAGTTTTATTTTTGAAACCCAAATTTCTGAACTTCTTCTCAAGTCAAGATAGTCTCCTGGGAAAAGCTTTCCCCCTAGCTCTTCATTTATGCAAAGGCATCAATTAAATTGATCATTCTCAGAATGTTCATGGTGGCATTAATCTGCATAGTCAGAGTCACACGATGAACATTTTTCTAAACACAAATGCAGTGTGTGCAGACATACAGTTCCACAGAACACTACTTTTGGGAAATGTTAACAGACATAGCATCACAAAGACAACAATCAAATGTGGAGACTGTGGAGATTTGCTATGCATTTTTAATGTTAATCATGACTAGCAATGCTATAGGAGAAAACAGTTCTTTTGTTTGTTAACTAGCATTTCTCATTCTTTTTGTTTGTTTGTTTGTTTTTTGGCGGAACTGGGGATTAACTCAGGCCTTTGGGCTTGCCAGGGAAGTGCTTATTCTACTGAGCCATCTCCCTGGCCCTGCAGTTCTCATTCTTGATCATAATATCTCTTCTTCAAACAGTAATCCAGTCTAGGAAGCCTATTAGAGAATCTATTAGAGATACCATTTGCCTGAAAGCCACCAGCAGTTGCTAAATGATTTCAGATTTAAAAATAAATATGCAGTAAGTTTGTTCTAAAAGTACTATATACAATACGGAAGTACAGAGAGTAAAGAGATTAAGGTTTCCCTTTTCACTGCCTCCCCAATACTATTTTGGTTGTTTTAGACCAGTAAAGTAGTTTTCTTTTTTATGGCACTGTATTTTGGTACAGCAACAGAAAAATAAACAAATAACAAATAAACATCAGTAAGCACATAAATATGGAATAGTATAAGCATGTTGCTTTGTAAACTGTTTTAGGATGTAATATGTTGAGCTTTGCATTTCAAAACATAAAAACAAACCTCAGCATTCCTACTATAAGATATTCCATAGGACAGCTATAGCATAGCTTAATCATTCCCTTATTATTCTTCACTGGTGGGCTGTTGCCATTATTTCAATTCTTTGGCTACTACTCTCTATGTTTTTTCAAACTTTCCTATACATGTGTCTCTGTGTACATGTATAAATATTTCTGTGGGCTGAATTCGTAGAAGTGAAAACGCTAAGCCAAAGGTTTGTGCATTTGAAAGCTTGAAATATGGTGCCAGCTAGTTTCTGAAATGCTATTTTGGCTTCAGTTTTAGGATGGAAGGCCAAGTACATTTCTGGGTCTAACACTTTATTAATATTCCCTAACGACAAACAGGACAACCCTAACTCCATTTGGGCAAAATAGAGAGCTATTTTGGGTAAACTAAAATAAATCAGGAAGAAGAAACATAAATTATTACATGGAAAAGTCTATATAAAGAACCTCCAGACAGACTGGGAGAAGAGTCTTTCCAGCTGACCTTGAGGAAGTGGTAGCATTTTAGGAAGAAGGGATGATAACAGCAACAAAGAAATTACTTGAAAGCCTATAAAAACAGCTATTGATTTTCCAAATCTTTATTCCTAGAGATAGAAAATTTATATTCAGGATACCAAAGAGCATCAGGATTCAGAGACAATCACAGAGGGATTAATACTGGCAGATACCAAACTTATATGGTTAAGGTTAATATTACCAAGTCAGATACACTGATATTGTGTACCCACGATAGGAGTGCACTGAAAAGGATAATCACTTTGTAGTATTTCTCAAAATATCTTTAACTTTAATGTAATTTTAAGGAAGTATCAGATAAACCCATACTGAGAACACTACACAAAACATCTGACCAATACTTTTCAAAAGCATCAAAGTATGATTAAGAAGACTAAAGAAGTGCTAGAAACTGACAGAGACTAGGATACAGATCCACATGACAAGGGGAGTTCTATGCAACTTCTGTGTGCTTCTTCCTTGTGCACGTCTCTTTTCTCCAGCTGTCTGTTTGCCAAATGCCAACCTTTTAGTTTTAAACCCGGATTTCTTTAACCAAGACTGCTGTTTCCAGCTTCCTGTTGGTAGGTGAGGCCCTGCTGCAGGAAGGTGTCTCCATGTAGAAAGCTGAGGTAATTATGGGCTCACCTCATGTGTTTTCCTAGTTCTAGTGACCACAGTCCTACCATGTCTTCCAATGTCTAAAAAAATCTATATAATGTATATTGTCTACCTGTTTATACCAGGTATTTATAGTGGTGGGCTATTCTAGTACTATTTACTCTGTCATGGTCAGAAAGTATAAGTTCCATATGCTTTTAACATATTATAATAATCAGAGGATCTCTTTTAAAGAAGCACCACTATAATAAAGTTGTTTATTAAAAGTATTTCTAAGCTCTGGTCATTATAGGAAATGTCTTTTTATTTTGCTACAGTCATTTGTCGCCTTGCACAAAGTAGTATCTACTATATAACATGAATGAATAAATCTACAAATAAACTTAAGGAAACACTTGAGAACAGGTGTATTAAGTTGGGGTTGTAAAGGACTTTAAAATATGAACTTATATATTTCTAAAGAGAACTTATTAGTTTTATGAAAATAAACAACTGGAGGTGCCACTGCTGCAGGCACTGAAGCCATAATGCCTAAAGGAAGGAGAAAAGAGGCCACAAAGGCCGAGCAAGGCAGTATACGAACCCTGAGGAGACTGACACCCAGCTGCATGCTGGAAAGCAGAAAGCCAGGGAACAAGAGGGGCAAGAAGGTAGAGATGGGGCTGCAGACGACCCCAAAAAGGAGAAGACATCTCTAGACTCTGAGGAGAGCAAGGATGAGGATGAAGACTACCAGCAAAAACGCAAAGATGTGGAAGGGCTCAGTGACATCAAGAACCCCAACTGGGTGGCAGTCAATCAAAAAGGTTACACAACTGGATCTGGATGGTCCAAAAGAGCTTTCAAGGACCGAACAAGAAATCAAGAAGCAGAAAGCAAAAGAATGCTACATGAAAACGCATTTAGCTGGTAAGACAGAGCAGGCCAAGGATGACCTTGCTAGGCTGGCAATCATTGGGAAACAACAGGAAGAGACTTCAAGGAAGGAAGAGGAAAGCAAAGCAAAAGACGATGTGACTTTGTTGGGAAAATGGATGCAGCTTCCCTGAAGAAGTAAGCGTCACCTGTGGGAGGAGAAGCCAGGGAACCAGGCTGTACTGCCAGGCAGATCGCTGCTGTGTCTCTCATTCACCTTGTGCCCTGGCACCACTGCAGCAACCCCTCATGGCCAGGAACTCCACAGCCTGGGGCTGCCTCTTCATCTTAGTACAGAAATAGTTAGAAGGTGTGGGAGGCTGGGGAGGGGACAGCTGCTATCTTTTGAAGCAAAAAGACGCAAGACAGCATTAATATGTAATCACTTGAAGTTTTGGTTGGTTTTAGAATTCAGAATGCTGGTTAGGGGGTCCCTGGGAGGTGGGTCAGAAGAGCTTCCATTTGTTCTGTAGATTGAACGTTAATGGGTGGTAGAGCCGGTGGCGCCTGCTGGCATGTGCAGCAACCAGCCCCAGTCTGTGCTGCTTGGATGCTTACTTGAAGAGTGGTTGTGTGCTGGGTCCCATGGCTTCTCCATCTCTGGCCAGTGGCCTCCAACTGAGCTCTCTTCTCTGCTCTGTTCCCACATATCTGGCCAGGCTACTACCTATTTTTAACCCAACCCATCGATCATTTCAAGAAACCTCTGTTGACTATGCAGCACCCAAGCAAAACCTGCTCCACAAATCCAACTTGTGTATTTGGCAGATTAAACTTGATGTTATTGTAAAAAAGAAAAAGAAAATGGAAGACTGCAAGAAATCTGACAGCTCTAGTTCACCTGTAACACTCAAATTAAAGCTAAAATAATACTCTAATAAAAAAAACAGAATGTTTATAAAAAAAAAGTGTTTATAAAAAAGCAAATATAAGTGAATATATTACCACAAGCTAATAAACTTTCAAATAAAGCCTACATTACTTTGCTCTGATTTGCAGAAGTTTCATCCAAGTTATCTTTTAAATAAAAGTCATAAAAATAAAATTTATGTGTATTCACCACTCAATTTCACAGGATAAGTATTCAAGTCTTAATTAATGACTCTGGATTCATATGTAGTTCTTCAATTCCAACTCAATTATACTAACTCCTGTTTAATGGCCAATGCAGTACATGATTTTTTAAAAAAAATGTATCTAGTACAGGGTCTTACTATGCAGATTGGACTCATAGTGACCTCCTGTTTTCAGCCTCCCAAGTGCTAGGATTACCACCATGCTCAGAATCATTTGCAGTATCAGTGTGCCCCAGGGGTGGAGGTGGGGCTGAGTTCAGCATAGCACACGGGGATTGAACCCTGCTTATGCCTAAGCAGGCACTTTAACCTACTGAGCTATCTGGCTGGCCCTACTCTGTGGATTCTTAGACAAAAGGAAAAATTATTCTATGGATATAGGACACACTTTTAATCCCAACCAGATTCCTGAAAAATCAAAGGAAGACTGGCCAGGCTGAAGAATATCACAACCTAAAATGCAACATGGAGAGTTGGCATAGTGATAAGTGAAATACCATATTCCTAGAAAAATTAAGTTAACAATTTTTCTATTTTTCAATAGTGTTTTTTTTGTCTACCTTTTACATCACATTTATATCTGATTTGAAAGAAAAAAAGTACCTTGGCATTTCAGATTGCACCCATGAGGTACTATCTCTGCAACACTAGTAGGCCAGAAGTAAGCTATTTTTTATAACTTTCACTAGAAAAACAATCAAATTGCTATTATGCTTGTCTCATTATAAGTTACAAAACAAGTGTGCATAACTGTTCTCTGATACCAGTATTCATGGTAGGTCCTATTTCACAATTGTGATAGAACACCCTGCCCCACTGCAAATACTGTGAAAGACACAGTTTTAAAAAGCACTAACAAACTGACAAGCACAAAAAACCAAAGCCCAATAAAACAACTTTTTCTTAATTTTTTTTTTTTTCTGGTGGAACCAGGGATTGAACTCAGGCCCTTGTGCTTGCCAGGCAAGCACTTATTCCACTGAGCTATCTCCCCAGCCCCATATTCCTTCAGATTAAAGAGATTCAAATGAAGCATTTATACTCACTGAATATATAATTATACTGAGTTATTAATCACAGCACTTTATTAAAAAATAAAAACATTAGCAGAATGTGAGAAGAACTATATTGTTTGCTCCTGAGAGTGATCTGCCACATAAAAAGCCACTGAAAAAGATGCAGCAATTCCAAGTTCAAGATGTACACTGGTATTCCCAATAATTCTTCTCAACAGAGAAGTCGTATTTCATGGATGATCATGAGAAGCATGCAACAAATTTCTTCTTCCCTTTAAAAAGTAGTTAAATAATCACTATTTCCAAATTCAAACAATGAAACCAAATTAAAGAAAATTAAAGCAGAGGAATAATGCTACACAATGGCAATGATTTAGAATCAGCATCCTCTTGTACTATCATAATTAATTTATAAACATCTGTGTTCAGAAGATTCATACAAAGAAAGACATGGCCCAAATAGCTGTGCACTATACCACTTGGAGGGGTGCCTCACAGTGGTTGTCAAAGGAGTGGGAAATCTTTTATATAGTCTACTGGATCAAAGTACAAGTAAGAAAAATGCTTTAGAAAAAAGCGGCAGATTTTAGTTTAAATGGAAATATTTTATGAGAAAGAATACCCTACTACAGAAAATGGCAAGGATTGTCACAAAGATTGTAATTGTACAGGGAAAATTACAGTTCCATGATTCTTATTTTCTGCAACAGAAAAAAACATAGTCTTGCTAAGAATCGAAATACTACATCTTTGCTGTGTATTATTTAAAACAAAGATCTCTTATTATTTATCACACTGCTCTGAGAAACATCAATTGTAACCTGACAGATGTCTTATTTTCCTTCAAGGTTTATGTTACAGAAACAATGACTTATTTGATGCCTATTTTTGATTTGGGAATTTCCTTCCATACTATAATCAATACTATTTAACATCTAAAATGAAAAATCAAAATATTTAATTAGCATGCAAATGACTCCCAAACATTTTAAATCTCCTTGAAATGTTTATGCATATTCAGATAGCTTTACTGATGCTCATATAGAGTCCTCATATAAAGAGTATATATATATATGTATATATATATATATGTATATATATATATATGTATATATATATATATACATATATATATATACACACACACAAATATTTATAATGAGTCAACAACAATATAGATTTTTTATAGAAAGATTTAAGAGGATGCATTTATGTTAAAGATAGCCATCAAATAATTAAATATGTTTTTAATGTATTTACTACAGGGTCTTACTATATAGATGGGATTTTCATCTTCCCAAGCACTGGAATCACAGGCACACACCACCATGCCCAGTCTCAATCGTTGTTCCAGAGTGCCCCAGGGGTGGGGTTGGCAAGGTACACCAGAGATTGAACCTGGCCACTATATTCTGCCTAAAAAGATGCTTTAGTCTGCTGAGCCATCTGGCCAGCCAAATAATTAAATATTTATTATTCAGGAATAATAATGCTTAAAATAATATATGCTCAGAAATACTAGTAATTATCAAGTAAGTGACATCAATGGTCTAAATGATGGATACAAATAGTTTTCCCAGTGATCTTCCAGTTCTATAGGAAAGAAATTGTATGCACCAATGACTGTATTATATGCAAATAAGAAAGTGATAGAAGACAGGTCAAATAAGTATAAAATGAAGTCAAAAGTAAGGTTTTTCCTTTTGATGAAAGACTGCCAAAAACATAGCTAAAGTGGCATTCAAAACTGGATCTTAAAAGACATATAAGATTTGTTCTTGGCAGAAGTGAAGCAAACATGTAGTTAACAATTTAAATGATACAAGTTTGAGATACACAAAGAACTGAACTGAGTTTCATAGGGTAGAAGCTACACATTCACAGTACTACAGATATGAAAATCACTGAATATTTTCTCAATGGTTTTGAGTTTTTTTTTGGACAATAATATATTTTTTTTCATAAACGTTCTAACAAAAATATATTTTCCTTAACTTAAAAATAGAGCTTTAGAAAGCAAAACTGAGGTTGTTATACTTCATTACACATTTTACAAAGAGCACTGAAAGGAAGAGGCCAATACAACGGATTTAACTTCTAAATGCTCAAGTAATCATTTCAGAAACTTGACTTTGTCCTTTAACAACTGGAAGCTGGGGTTCTTGTTGATTTTCTTGTTGAAGATGACCAGGAGCTCCTCCTCTGACCTGTGGCAGTCATTTGTCACCGTGTACTAAGCCAAGACCCTCTTCCTCAGCTTCTTGACTGACACTTCACTCTCTGGGTCCTGCCTCAGAACTGCCTCAATGGTTCCCTTCCAGTTGAATTTACCTTTAGCAGGGGCCTCCTGGTCTTCTTGTTCTCCATCCTGAGTCTCTTGGGACTCTCACCTTTTTCTTCTTAGAATCCACTTCAACTTCGGAGTGCTTCCACTTTCTCTTCCATGGGGCAGCCTTGGCTCTCATCCTTGGTGGCTGCAGCCTTGTCCTCCTCCTCTGCCATGCACTTGCCCTGGTCCTGCTTCTTCTTGCCTTTCTTCCCTGCTGAACCATTGGCCTTCGGGGGGCCTCCTCTGCATCTGCCTCCTGTTGCACCTCTGGCCCTTTCTTTGGCTTCTGATTCTTGGATTTGCCTTGGTGATTTTCTAATTTCAGTTTTCTTTTTTCATGTTCTTTTATTATGCTTCTTTTCTCTTTTGTTCTTTGCCTGTGCCTGCTCCTCTGCAGGGCCATTTGTGTCGGAGGAAGCTTGGCAGAGGAAGCTTAGCTGTGACTTCCAAGGGCTGCTTGGCTCCTTGCTGGGGGTGGGGAGAGCTGCTGCTCCTGCTTACTGCCCCCCCCCACTGCTGGAAGCTTCAGAGAACATGTTCCACACCTGTTCCAGAATGGATTCATTGTAGATTTCATCCATTTCTGAAATTTTGCCTTTTTCTGGGGGCACATTATCAAAAGCACTGATTTGCTCTAAAAGTTCTTTCACTCTGGGGCTGACATAAGGTTTCTTAATTAACTCATTAATTTTCTGAATCCACGCCTGCTGCTTCATGTCGCCTTTGTAGGCTTTGCCTTCTTAGCTCTTGCTGCTGTACTTCTGGTCTTCACTTAGGCACCTCACATGGTTTTTGTAGTCGTCGACCCAGAAGTCTTTGCCACAGTGGATACAAGAAAGGCATTTGCAGTTTCTGCAGGCAGACATGTGCTTTTCCACTTGTATCTTCTTCACTGATTCACCACATACATTACATGTAAAAAGTACCATTTTAGCTAAATGGTTAAGTACTCTTTATCCAAGATAGGTTTTGACTTGTCTTCTCAGCAGCACCCGCCAATGGTTTAACCGGTCGCATGTTGAATATTTTCTTAAGTATACATACAAATATTTACAGCATTACATTACTGTGTTGATGTAAAAATGATATCTAAAATATTTAGTGTTTCTTAGCAGAGTAAGTATGCTATGAATGTTAACTGACTACTATTAGTAACAGCTATCTATTACTGAAAGTTAATGAGACTAGCTCAAGTTGGACTAAGAACATAGAACTGCCTTCTCTTTCATTTCAAAGTCTTTTAGAATTGAAGGGACAATTATTTGTATAAGGATGCTATCCTTAAAATTAAAATGTTACCGGGTATGGGGGCACATGCTTGTAATGCCAGTGCTGGGTACTCTCGGACAAGAGGATCACTATGAATCTGAACTGTGTGTCTGAACTGTTTTTGAATCTGTATCCAAAAAAAAAAAAAAAAATTAAAATGTTGAATTCTTAAAAGATAGTGGTTGGTGAAAACAAAAGAACAGAGAAAAATCTGCAGCAAAATCTGGCAGAAGAGAAAAGTTTAAGCATTAAAGATTATAGTTACAGAGGCTGGCCAAATAGCTCAGCAGACTAAGTGCCTGCAAGCAGAAGCAAGGGCCAGGAGTTCAATCCCTGGGCCTGCCGTGCCAGCCCTGCCCCTGGGGTATGCTGAGACAGCAACTGAGATTGGGAATGGTGGCATGTGCCTGCAATTCCAGCTGTTGGGAGACTATAAACAGGTGGATCATTGCAAGCCTGATCTAGTAGTGAGACCCTGAACACCCTGTAGACCCTTCCCTAAAATTAAAAACAATTATAGTGATGTATCATTTTTTTTTATTGAATAGCAATGAGACAGTTTCAAATCAAATTAACAGGACAGATTCAATAATTACTACATTGCCTATTGTTTTCATAGTGGTTTGTTGTCGTACAAGGTGCATACATGATATTCTATTTACAAACACTATTACAGCAGATGTCTCTAATCAATGAATTAAGAGAATGTAGCTGTATACTTATCTTTTTTTTAAAGCTGAATTATAGTACATTTTCAATAATCAATACTTTCTATCTTTCCATCTTCCTAGTGGTTGTCCATAGTACTAGAAGCCGACATAATATCCTGTCAAAACTACTATTAGTGCAAATTTTGCTTCTCACAGACTTATGCAGAAGTACTGCATATTTATCCTAACTGTACTGTTTATACAAACACAGAATGGTTCTTCCTTTGTATCCCCCTTTTTTTTTTATTTAGACCTGTCAAAGATGGGGGCACTCCATTGTCATTCAACCATTATAGGTGTCTGAACTTGGTGCCACAATCACAGTCCAGCAGTCCACAATAATAGTGAGTTATCTGAAGTTGTTGACTATAGCCATTTACAGCTCAACTTATTATTATGGCCTTATTTTATATAGCTCATTTTTATACTTTTCTGCAGGATGGTTAAGATCAAGACAAAGCAAGATCTATATAACAAAAAATGTAGCTTTTGTATCTGATGAGGTCAGTCAAGTCTCCTCAGGGTTTATCTTGTAATCCTGTACCTCACTCTGTAGATCCTTTGTCAGTGTCAGCCATGTCGATGAGTCACGGCCATTGCTTGACCAGTTTGGTCTCTGTGAGAGCCTGAGAGAAAATTTTCTCTCCATATGACTCTCCTTAGGCACACTATAGATCATTGATCACATTCCTCTGTGGCTCCATAATCTCCTTGATCAGAAAATTTGGGGCACAACTGAGTTCCATGATGTTACAGTACAGATTTTCTTATGTCCTGAGTCTTCACTGACCTTGAAGGCTAGGGCCAAAATGTTGGCTGACCTTGTAGCCCTTCCATTTCTCCAATTTTTGATCTGAAAACTTAGGTTGTTAACCATCCAGAAGAGAAGCTGATTAGTACCCCGTGACATATGCAGCTCAGTTTACTCTAACTATCTAAATTCTTTTTAGTTGTTGTTATACCTTTCTGTTTGTATTTCTTCTTTTGATTTCTTATACTAGTGAGACTGTATGATATTTGCACATGTGTGTCTGGTTTATTTCACTTATGAGTATATATTCAAGTGGCATCCACTTTAATATAAATGCTTCAAGTTTATCATTCTTTGTAGCTGAGTAATACTCCATTCTATACAAATACCACATCTTTTTCAACCATTCCTCATGTGACAGGCATCTTGGTTGGTCCCAAGATTTTGCTATCACAAGTTGTGCTGCTATAAACATAGGTACACATATATCACTATGATATGATGTTTTCAGTTCCTCCAGGAAAATTCCCAGTAGGGGGATAGCTGGCTTGAATGGGATTTCCAGTCCTACTTTTTTGAGGGGTCTCCACACTGATCTCCAGAATGGTTACACCAGTCTACATTCCTACCAGCAGTGGAGAAGGGTTCCCTTTTCCCCACATCCTCTCCAACATTTGTTGTTGGTTTTTTTTATGATAGCCATTCTTTCTGGAGTGAGATGGTATCTCACTATTGTTTTAATTTGCATTTGACGGATGGCTAGTGATGTGGAGCATTTTTTCGCTTCTTTAATTTCGTCCTTTGAGAAATATGTATTCATCTCTGATGTCCATTTCTGGATTAGGTCTTTAAATCTGAGGGCCCTAATATATCTGAGTTCTTTATAAATTCTAGAGAGCAGACCTTTGTCTGAGTGCTTATTAGTTAGGACTTTTCTGGAATTTGTAGGTTGTCTTTTCATTTTGTTGACAATTTCTTTTGATGTCCAGAAACTCAAGAAGAGTTGATCCCAGTTCTTAATTCTTTCAAGTGTTTCCCATGCAAATACATGTTTGTTCATGAACTCTTTGCCTACCCTTATGTCTTCAAGAGTTCCTCCTACTTTCTCTTCCAGGAGATTGTTTCTGTTTTAATGTTTAGATCTTTAATCCATTTTGACTTTAGCTTAGTGCAATGTGATAGACCTGGATCAAGTTTTAGTTTTCAGCATGTAGAGAGCCAGTTTTTCCAGTACTATTTGTCAAAGAGGCTATCTTTCTTCCAGTAAGCTTGTGTAGTCCCTTTGTTGAAGATCAGGTGGCTAAGTGTGTTTGTAGAGGCCTCTGCATCTTCTAATCTATTCCATTGATCCTCAGGTCTATTTTGTTGCCAATACCATGTTGATTTAATCACAGTGGCTTTGTAATATAATTTAAAGTCAGAAATTGTGATGCCTCCTGCCATGTCCTTGTTGGCCAGGATTGCCTTTGCTATTCTAGGTCTTTTCTGGTTCCAAATAAATTTTAGGAATGATTTCTTTAGGTCTGGGAAGTATATTGGTGACAGTATGATAGGGACTGCATTAAATCTCTACAACAATTTTAGGAGTATGGCTATCTTCATGATGTTGGTTCTTCCTATCCAGGAGCATGGAATATCTTTCCATTTTCTGAAATCCTCTAATCTCTTTTCTTAGGGTGTTGTAATTTTCTGTGAAAAGATCTTTGACTTCCTTGGTTAAGTGGATTCCAAGGTATTTCATTTTCCACAGTGCTATTGTAAAAGGTATTGTTTTTGAAGTTTCTCTCAGTGTGTTTGTTATCTGTGTAGAGGAATGCTATGACTTTTGAATACTGACTTTGTATCCTTCTATGCTACTGAATTTCTGCATCAATTTTAGTAGCTTCTTGGTGGAATTTTTTGGGTGTTCCAAGTAAAGTATCATGTCATTTGCAAATAGTGATAATTTAACTTCTTCTTTACCTATTATTTCTCCCTTTTTTCTAATGGCTGTTGCTAATGATTCCAAAACTATATTGAATAGGAGGGGTGATAGAGGATATCCTTGTCTTGTACCTGATCTAAGAGTAAAAATTTGTTTTTCCCCATTTAGAATTATATTAGCTGTTGAGTTGTCACAGATGGCTTTTATCAAATTGAGGTAGAGTCCATCTATTCCAATTTTCTGTAAGGTTTTGAACATGAATGAGTGTTGGACTTTGTGAAAAGCTTTTTCTGCATCAATTGAGATGCTCATGTGGTTTTTAGATTTTAGGCTATTAATATAGTGTATTACATTTATAGATTTTCAAATATTGAACCATCCTTGTATCCCTGGGATGAATACTACCTTGTCATGGTATATGATCTTCTTATGATTTGCTGTATTCTGTTTGCTATGATTTTATTGAGGATTTTTGCATCTATGTTCATGAGGGAGACTGGCCTGTAGTTCTCTTTTTTGGTTGTGTCTTTCCCTGGTTTTGGAATCTGTATAATACTTGCCTCCAGAAATGATTTTGGGAGGGCTGTTTCAATTTCATTGAAGAGTTTGAGGTGTGTAGGGATTATATCTTCTATAAAATTCTTGTAAAATTCAGCTGTGAATCCATCAGGATCTGGACTTTTCTTTGTCGGCAGGCTTTTTATTACATTTCATATTTGGTTGGCTATTACTGGCTTATTGAGAGTTGTTATATCTTCTTGGTTCAGTTTTGGTATCATTTCATTAAAAAACTACATGACTGAAAGTCACAACTGAATAAAAAAAATCAAAGGATGAAAAATGAAATAATATGGTATCCCTAATCAAAAGAAATGTGGTATAGATTTATTATATTAACATTAATTTTAGAGAAAACAGAATTCAGAACAAGATTACATAGATGATAAAGAGACTACATAATGATAAAGCTGTGAACTTTTTAAGAATTGAAAAAGAAAGGGGCCAGGGAGATGGCTCAGTGGAATAAGTGCTTCCTGGCAAGTGCAAGGGCCTGAGTTCAATCCCCAGTTCCGCCAAAAAAAAAAAAAAAAAAACAAAAAAGAATTAAAAAAAAAAGTTAAAATGATCAATGAATCAAAGAAGGGACAACTAACCAGTTGAATGAACTAAGGAATACAATCTAGGATATGAAAGAACACTTCAGTTAAGTTTCAAAAAGATGCAAGGAGAACTTCTAGAAATGAAAACTTCAATGAGTCAATTAAAACACAAGTGAAAGTCTTGCTAAGTACTTTCCTGAAAGAATTAAGGAGTACATGTTACACTGATACATACATATTCCTGTTTACAGTGGCACAATTCACAATAGCTAAAGCTATGAATAGCCAGCTGGAAACAGCATAAGATGCTCATCAACAGGTAAATGAGGGGGGGGAGAAATATATATATATGTATGTATGTATCAGAATGCTACTTAACCAAAAAGAAGAATAATATCAAGTCACTTGCAGGAAAATGGATGTGGCTAGAAGTCATCATGTTAAGTGAAACTAGCCAGATTCAGAAAGATCAATATCATATGATTTCTTTTTTTGTTTTGTTTTTTCAGAACCAGGGACTGAACTCAGGCTCCTGCACTTGCCAGGGAAGCGCTTATTCCACTGAGCCATCCCCCAGCTCCCATATGATTTCTCTTATATGAGAAGTCTAAAATATACATAAATTATAAATAACTAGAGTGGAGACCAGGAGGGAGACTTCTGGAGACAGGGAAGGGGTTAAAGTTGGAAGAAAGAGGAAATGGATAGAAATTAAAGTATGTTAAATATACTAACTTTTCAAAATACACACCATCACCATTTAATTTTAACATAGATTAACTTAAACAAAGACATTACCAGAAAGCTACAGACCACTAAATCTCAGGAACATAATGCAAAAATCATTAATATATCAGCAAATGATTGAATGAATACAAGGGGAACAACGCGCAAAACTCCTCTACAGGGTACAGAAGCTAGCTCAGCAGCATAAGTGCCTGCCTGGACAGCACAAAGTGCTCAGTTTAATCCCTGGAACCCCCAAAAAACAAAAACAAAAACAACCCTCCTCTGTAAAAGAATCCAAAATAGTCTGGGCAGTTATCGTGCCCTCATGGAGGTTGAATATAAGCCTCTCAGTCCTTAGGAATGAGTGATGTGTAGTTCCTTTCTTCCAGAGGATACAAACTGGAGAGGTAAGAAAAGAGTAACATGAAGAAACCTGATAAACACTAGTTCAACCAGGTGACAAGGACTAAATCACCCATGTTCCTTAAAACTGTTAAGGTCACCAGAACAAAAAATCTCTAAAAAAACTGTCATGACCAAGAGGATCCTGACTGAGAAATGTAAACTAAATGTACTAACCTAGTTAGTACCTGGAATAGAAAAAGAAATTGGATAAAGCATGGACTTCAGCTAAAAAAATGTATGTATCACAAATATACTGTATTTATGTAAGATATTAACAGGAGAAGTGGTATGGGATATATGGAAACTTTATCTTTTTTTTTTTTTTTTGGCAGAACTCAGGCCCTTGCACTTGCCAGGGAAGCACTTATTCCACTGAGCCATCTCTCTGGCCCCAAATGCTTTTGTAGCTATGCTTTTTTTTTGGCAGAATTGGGGATTGAACTTGGGTCCACATCTCCCTGGCCCTGGAAACTCTATCTTTATAACCTTTCTGTAAATCTAAAACTATTTTGAGCTATACTTTTTAAGAATACAGGCAGTGGGCCAGGGAAACAGCTCAGCTGCATAACTGCCTGCCTGACACATGCAAGGTCCCAAGTTCAATCCCTAGTACTGAGAAAAAAAAAAAAAAAAAAAAAAAAAAAAAAAAAAAAAAAAAAAAAAAACAACACAACATAGAGAGAGAGAGTTATGTTTTGTGTCTAGGTGTCCCCTCAAAGCCTCCTGCAGTTATGGGGTGGCTTCTGAAGTTGATGATTGATTACTGTGGCTGTGGATGCTGCACCTGCCCTGGGACAGGTAATTTACATTACAATGTAAGGAGGGAAGAGAAGCCTGGCTGCTCGAGCTGCTGCTACCCCTCCCTTGTGCTCTTGCTCTTTGCCACCACCATGAAAGTTTTTTTTCTGCTTGTGCTGCTCTCTGCCTTGGAGCTAGCTGAGTATGGACTGAAACCTCCAGTAACTGTGAGCTAAATAAACCTTACTTTCCTTCATTTTGGGTGTTGGTGTACCAGCAACAAGAGAAGAGTAACTAATAAGACATTATTAGACAGAGGGCTGGGAATGAAGCTCAGTGGTAAAATGTTTGACTACCATGACAGGGTCCTGTATTTAATCTGTAACACTGCTGTGTGTGTGTGTGTGTGTGTGTGTGTGTATGTGTGAGTACATGCACAGAAAAGCAAATTGAACTAAAAACATAAGACTAAGATCAGAAAGTAATTCTAGTTTTTCCAGCCATAACACTCAAGGACAAGACGTAGCACTTAAAAAAAAAAAAATTAAGGAAACAACAGAGCAAGTAGCAAGAGCAATAAATACTCAAATGTGTAAAAATCATAAAAGTTTTCTACACCAAAACAGACACCAATTTAACAGTTGTTAAATTTAAAGGGATCACTAAAATTTGGACAATATCTACTGGAGGTAAAAAAAAAAAAAAAAGAAAAATCCAAGCCATAAAATTTCAGATTCAAAAGACATAGATAAAAATGGTGAAAGCTTCCAAAGAATAAAGTAGGCAATTTAAATGAACAAAGAAATGAGAAATCAATTCCTAACAGTCAGCTAACAAATGATAATGAAACTGTTAAGGGAAAATAACATTTTTTCAGACACGCAAAGGTGAAAGCTTTTTTTTATACCCTTCCTGAGAAATGTATTATAAAATATAATTAAGAAAAGTAAATGAAAAAGAATCAGAAAAAGTAGAAATTACGGCCCAGAGAATATAGTTTGAAGGGAAAATAGTATAGGAGTAGTAAGGCAATGAAGACCGATAAAGTGTTTTAATCATCTGCTGAGGGAAAGGAGATCAAGATTAACTCTAAATGCTGCCAGAAAAATGAAATCCAGTTTCTGTCAGTTTTTTAGAGTAGCAATTTGATAAGTAGAAAAGAACAAATTAAGATGGCAGAATTCATATGACTATTAAGTCTAAAGCTATCTATAGGTAATAACCCTAACAAAAGGGCAACAAATGTTTGAAAATGCAAGAACAGAAAATATATGAGGTAATGCTATTAAAAAGAAAGCATTAAAGTCAGTATCAGACAAAAAAAAAATTGACAACAATAATTAACCAAGATCAAACAAGGGTTCCCTGCTGTAAACCAAATACAATTTTCTTTTGATTCCGAGATGCAATTTTTCATAGTTGAACTTCTTTGAAATCCGGTGATGTTTTACAATCCATAGTGTTTTAAATTTGATCAAATGTGGTGATCTACCAGGAAGTCAAGTCATGACTCCTAACATACTTATGAACAGACCAAACCATAATAGTTAGAAATTCAAGAATTAAATCTGCAGTCATACTTTGCTGAAATATATTCTGAGAAACTAACAGATTAGGTAGGCAAATTTTAGGCAAAGCTCTACAGAATATCAGGAACAAAAGTGTGACCTAATAATTACTTAAAATCTTATATAATATCCAAAAAAATTAAAACTCATAGAACCATCACCAAAAATGAAACAAAAATAAAATCACAAAAAGAACCTCAAATTCCAATGAACTCAGAGATGGTCATTTGCTGATCTGAGGAGCATAAAGGTTTGAGACTTTATAAAGAGAGAGGCAGTATATAAAAACCAACCAAAAGCCAAATTTTTTTTCCTGAGGCCAAATTTTAATTGATTCTTCTGAGAAAGGTATTCAGTTGCACTGGTTTTAAAACAGTAACATTTATTTCCAAAATGAAGCAATTTAAAACTACCCCAGTATGGGGGTATCCACCTGCACAGCAGCCAAATTGGGACAAAATGCAATATGAACATAAACTCACAAAAATAACCAAACCTACATATTTTCAAAATTGATTATTTTCAAACAAGGAAGTTACAAGTCCTAGATGATTCTACAGATGTCATAGCTCCTTCTCTGAGGAGATAACACTTAGTGAAGGAGAACTAAGATGATCATAAAGGAAGCACATTCCTTTGGGGATTTTTTAGTTAATGTGTATTCTGATAAGCGGCCCTGGCAGACATCTGTTTTAAACATATGACTATATAAACAATTGAAGGAAGTTATAAAATAAAATGAATGCAAAATAGTTCTCCCATTTTTTTTTGTGTGTGTGCAGGAGGGATGTTTCAATTTTAAGGAAGTCATCTGACTTTTTCCTGACATCAAAAGCACTCATTAAAAAAGGTGTGCCACGTGTTAATGATGTACCTACCAGAGTAGTGAGCCCAGGGAAACTATAGATTTCTCTCCTTTCATATTAAAACAAAATGCTGTCTCTCCAACAGAGCTAAACACTCTAAAAGAAAAAAAGACTACATAAATGTGTTTTGCTAGTTGCCCATTTAGACCATTAAAAGGAAAAAAGACTTTTGTTTCAATGTGCTTAATGATTTTCTTTAATCATAATCAACTTTATAAGATGTGTTGAGGAAGAAAAAGCATTTGTATTTTTTAAGATTCAGAAATTGAAATTCTAGCAGTTTTCTTCTTCAGACTGTGCAAAAAGCAACAGAATTCAAGCAGTCCCAATTAAAATCTCTAACAACACTACTTTAAAGGGGCTAGTGAGATAGCTCAGCAGAATAAGCACCTGCTTAGGCAAGCATAAGAACTGGGGTTCAATCCCTGGCACCATGTCGTGCTGGCCCTGCTCACTGAGACTGGACATGGTGGCGCATACCTGTAATCCCAGCACTGGCAAAGCTGAAAGCAGGAGGATCACTACAAGTCCAAGCTACATAGTGAGACCCTGTGTCAAATACATTTATTTATTTATTTTTAAACTTTAAAGAAAACTACAGCTAAACATATTTGTAAGAGTATAAACTGATGAGAAACTATTTAAGTCAAGAGAAAGCCAGCACCAATCTGGAATCCAGCTAAAAAGTCTCAAAATTATTTTACCACTTGAGGCCTACTGTGCTCAGATATACTTGGTGTAAGAGAAAACTCAAGCATTAACTGTGACGGCAAACGAAGTTTAAAAAAACAAAACAAAACCCA
>PVKA01019781.1:31523-41555 GCA_004027165.1 Ctenomys sociabilis
AAAAAAAAAAAAAAAAAAAAAAAAAAAAAAAAAAAAAAAAAAAAAAAAAAAAAAAAAAAAAAAAAAAAAAAAAAAAAAAAAAAAAAAAAAAAAAAAAAAAAAAAAAAAAAAAAAAAAAAAAAAAAAGCTTTGTTAAAATAAAATGTTGATACAAAAGGATAAAAGCTCTTAAAGTGCATACCATATTATAACATATTTTTTATTTCTGGGGCTCCTTTAAGCATACATCAGTTGGGAGATATTTTCAATGCCAATACCACTATAACCTAAAATCAAAAACATACTAACCTAGCACTGAAGCTATATGAAATCAAATGTGTAAAAAGCCAGATTGTCACTGACGTCTTTGAGACCCAAATGATATTCTGCCAACTATGACATTATTGTATAACTTAGTATTATTTAAATATAGCTATCACTTAAAAGATATTCAGACATACTATCTTCCTTCTGGTGTTTTATCACTGCATAATGAATTCTTTCTTCACAACAAAATAGTAACATCAAATTCAAACTAAAGCTTGCTTTCTGAAAATTTCTAAATCCAACTTTAGTGTTCAGAAAGGTGAACTGCAGGATGTCTATTTAATTGCCAAACATGAAAAATTATTGAGGCATTAAATTATCTGGACAACACACAAGTTCTGAACTTAAAATTTGTAACTCTCATCAAAGATGAAACCAATGTTCTACTTAAACAAACTATACGTTAAGTATCTACCTTGTCAAAGCTATGAAAAAACAGAGCATCCACTATAACACAACTAAGAATAGGACAAATTTTGTTAATCTAAGTACATTAAATATAACCTTAATAACTAACCTTAGATTTATCAGAGATTTCTTTTGTACTTCTACTTTGTGTAAAACTCTAATCTTTTCATTTCTCTTACCTTACATATCCACTGGATCATAAATCTGGTTCCATTTTCTTTTGTAGGAATATCTACCAACACTTAATAAATATTATACCTTGCAAAATCCATGAAAGGATTTTTAAAAAGTTTCTCTTTTGCTACCATATGGATGAGAGCTTCAAAACATCCTATCTGATTTGGTACAAAATCCTAATTGCTATCACAGAGTTCTTATTTTCCTCTCTGAAACACTTAGCATACCTTCAATATGATAATCCTCTTATACTGCTATTTGTTTCCTCATGTAGTTAAAAACTGCTGGTTTTCAACTGCTGAACAAATTGTAATGTTTTGACTTGGTATTAAATAATCTAGTTCACACACACTTTTCCTGATGTATACACGTACATACACTTAGTCTTCTTGCAACACTGGAAAACTGGCTAAGTATGCTCCACATGCCCTTAAGCTTTATTTCTACATCCAACTTCTTTCATATTTGTATAACTTAACCAATCTAAATATACCACACATTCTTCTGGACTCAGTTCAAATGTCACATTCTGCAAAACATCTGCCTTGCCTGTCAAATTTGACAATTTCTTACCCTTCAGAAGTACAGTAACACCATGGCATTCAGCATTACAATTGTTTGCATTACAATTATTTAAATTCTCAGTCTAAAATCTTTACCCTGGCATTGTGTACAATCTTCCAGATTCAACAAATTGGCAATTACTGGGGTGATCATGAAGTATACTGCCAACATTCTTATATTTCTAAGAATGGAAGAAAGTTCTTGTGATAATGGAATGACAATGTAGACTAAGACTGCCCCAGTCCCACAAGATGCATGGTCATGTTAGCAAAGCGATATATCTGACCTACTTTGTCAATAAGTATAACCACAACACTGACTTTGAAAGTAAGAGAACATAAATGAAAAGTGAGAAAGAACCTAAATCATTTTTTGTCCTAGAAACATTAAACTTGCCAAAATGGTATTTATTTTGAAAGTAAAATCTTATACATTAGATTTTCATGGTAACTAGTTATTTTAACTGAATGAGCCTCCAGCTGAACTAAAATCTATTTAGATCTCTATTCTAGACAGACTATGACTTCATATTATTTCTCTTAATATCCTATATAGTAGCCTTGATGGCTGTAAATCTCTGTTTACAAAACATATATAAACACTTGGTTTAATAAAACACTTGGTTTAATAAAAATAAATATTTTAAATATTTTAGTTAACTATGCTTATTCATCTTCAACTCTGTATGACATGGTATATCTGCCAGGAAAAATGATGTTATAATAACCAACATTTGGAGAAATCACCAAATAGTCATTACCTGCCTTTTCTCCTACATCATTTTAAGACTAAAAATACAGTTTAAAACTACTTTGAACAAAGTACAAATCATTAGGTATAGATTCAAATGGTTATATTTTAATTTATAACAGATTTTTAAATTTCACTTTCCAAAAATTTAACATATATTATTTGTCTTTTACTCCCTAACTATGGACTTTTCAGTCTCATCCTTCAGCTGTACCCATCATTAGCAGACTGTTGTGTAGGCTTGTAGACCATTATTACACATATAAGCATATATACTCTATTTCTTTCCTTCTCATCTTTTCCGTAAAAGCATAGATTACACATACTTTCCTGTAACTTGATTAATACAACTGGAAATTTTCTACATGTAGATCTACCTTAGTCCTAAGTGCTGTCTAGTATTCCATTGTACTAATGCAATTAACTAATCTACTTTATTGGTTATAATGTTTAGGTTGTTTCCAGATTTATGATATGCTAAGATACAAAATTTTAAAAACCTGATGAGTACCTCTGCAAGATAAGTGATAATGAGTAGAATCATTTTATTTCATTTGAAAAACCAACAACAACACTACTACTGATAACTTAAAAACACATCTCCTTAAGTCTATTTTGGTGAATATGGAGTTAAAAAAAGATAAATCTATAAGTACTACTATGTTCACAAAATATTGGGTAAAGTCACAAAAGTATTTCATTTCAGCAGATAAAAGTGTATACATAAATGTTATACGTGTGTATGTATATGTGCCAAATACACACAAACTCCTCTAATACTTCAGGTTTCAACATAAATATCACTGTTTCAGGCTCTATTTAAAATAAATCCCCTCTCCCCAATAGTTCATTGAGAACATTCTTTTATTTCCTTTAAGTAGATATAAAACCTGTAATTATTTTATTCATTTTACTTGTGTGTTGTCTCCAAGAAATGAATGTGAACCCTATGAGTGCACAGAATCACATTTGCTTGTGTTTAACTACTGTAACCCAATACTTTGCAAATCAAATGCACAATTTTATATAACGTACAATTTTCTCAACATACACTTTCTAAATGAATGAAGTTTTTTTTTATAAAAAAAGCGTAACTCTAGAAAATAAGGTCAACAAAAATTTAAAAAGTTACTTTTGCATCAGTCAATGACATTCTTATTTTTGATAATGAACAGGTGTTGTAGTTTAAAATAATTTAGTGCTAGTTTAGTTTTAACCAGACTGTTTCAAACACTTTTCCATCTGGTTGTAAAAGATTATTTTGTTTTGCAAAATGAAGTACTCTAAATGTATATTAAATGGATTTCTCTTGTCTACCTTTAAAAATTTTTTAAACTTTGCTTCATGAAGTTAACATTAAATCTTCACTTTTCACTAACTTTAATGCTGACTAGTGAATTTCCATGGGTGCTTTGCTTTTGTGTTTTTCCAAATTACCATTATAAATGTTTATACGCTATTATATTATTTGCTTCTCTGAGGTGTACTGTATACAGATTATTGTTTATACTCATAAAAAAGGAAATGATGTCTAGGTTAATCATATCATTATAGGGAATGGGAAACAAATGCAAAACTCAGATTTCTAGTGAAAAGTGAGAAAGAACCTAAATCAAAAGTTTGTTACACACATTATGGCAGGTAACAAAAATTTATTAACTGGAAGCACTTTAATCTGTCAATACCTATCTAGACAAGGCCTAACATACCATACACTAACTACATATGTTTCTAAAAACATCTGCATTTAACAGAGTACTTGGAGTGAGGGGAACCTACAAAGTCATTTAATTTAATTCGTCCCATTTTATTGAAAAAAAAATCAGAGTTTTAGTCTTTGATTCTCAGTAATCATTCTTGTCTTTTTAACAACAGTGAAGATCTAGAACTCAAGCATTGACATAACATTCATTTTCAACCTCAGAAGTTCCTAGCACAAAATTCATAGTTAAGAGGTCATATTATAACAGTTTGAGTAAAACCTTTCCAAAAGTTCTAATTACTGCCAAAAAAAAAAAGGGAAAATTACTGACCAGAATTTATCCTTTAACACCGGTGCCAACTACTGAATATTCCAGTGCTTCAGATTTAAAATATGCCATTAATGACACACAAAATTTCCTGTTACTTAGCCAACTCTTAATCATGCCAGGGCATTAGTCACTTATCCCAAAACTTCTATTATTCAAAACTAACTTCAGATACTATACGGAATTTTGGACAAATGTTTCTGTCAAAAGAAAAAGATTATGTTCAATATGCACCCTTATCTACCACTGACACAATAATCTACAAGTCATCAAATAGGTTGGCAAAGTGTAAATTTCCTTTACTAAAAACAAGCCCATATACTCCCTTTTCATCAACCTTCCTTCCTGTCCTGGGTCTAAAAAACTCCCCATTATCAGATGGTATGAAAGAACATACAAGAAAAAAAAAGCCTATTTCTATGTTTTTATATTCCAGTCTTATGATAATTTTGGAATCTATTTTTAAATTTGAACACCCAGAAAGAAAGGCCAATAAAAAGTGAACAAAAGCATACATATTTTGCCCTAATTTTTATTACTTAATATACCTGCAATCATTTAAATGATAATGCTTTTTTTGAAAGTATCATCCAAAGGACATTTAAAAAGATAGTATTAATTTTAATTGACAGTACATAAAAATAAGTGTTTATTATGTTCAACTCAATGTTTTAAAGGACATAAGATACAAAATAAGAGTTGCAGTTAATATAAAATACATAAAAAGTTAAACAGTTGTATTCTAAATGAAAGTATATTTCAAAACTTGTCAGGCACGGTAGCACATGCCTGTAATCCCAGTACTCAGGAGGCTAAGGCAGGAGGATGGCTGAGAGTTCAAGGTGAGCCTGGGCTTCATAATGAGTCCAACCTAGCCTGAACTGCACGCAGGATCTTGTCTCAAAAAACAAAGCAAAACAAAACTCAATTTCTATTTTACAGTTTGGCTAGAGGCTATTTTCTGGTAATGTGATACAAATTTTTTTTTTTTTTACTTTTTCAACTATAAAATTTCATTTAGTGTTTCAGCAGGCTGATGGCCAGTATACACAGCCACATGTTAGATGGGAATCAGCAAACCCTTCCTACAGAGTATGACTTTGTGTCAGAGACACTCAAGTACTCTAAATATCTTTTTTTTTCATGTGTTTGGTCTCACTCTGTAGCTTGGACTCATGCTAATTCTCCTGTAATCAGCTTCCCAGTGCTAGGATAACCGGCATGTGCCTTGCACTCATCCTCTGGCCAGCTCAGCCCACCCTGGGAGTGGGGCTGGCACAGCACGTAGTGCCAGGAATTAAGCAGCAGTACCTGCATTTTTCTCAGTTTGCCTAAGCAGAAGTTTTAGACCACTGAGCTATCTCATTGGCCCCAATATTTTAAAAAGGTATGTACTGTACATGAAGATAAGCCCCATTACAACAGATTTCTTTCCTTTTTCAATAATCTCCACTGTGTTTCTAGCAGATGTGTCTTGCAGAAGTGAGTCACAAAGGTGTGCCAACACTGTTAGCTGTAGGTGCTAGTTCTCCTTGGAGTCACGGGGCATTTTCTCCTAGTCAGATATTTGATTCTCAGTAATCCGACTTTCATCTCTTATCCTCATGTTCTTGACTATCCTCCTGTCCTTTGTCTTTTTCCTTCCTGTATCTTGCCTTTTTCATTCAAAAGACATTTCATAAATAAAACACTAACCAAAAATAAGATAATCACAAACTATCAGGCCTGAATAACATGTGTCAAATAGTTAAAAGGTTAGCAAATTTTCTGTAGAAGGCTAGACAGCGTGAATTTTAGATTTTATAGGCCGGCCCTTCTGTTTGTCTAAATTACTTACCTCTCATAACAGTGTGAAAATGACCAGACAACACATAGACAGTCTCTGACCAAATGTGTTTGCCTGTGTTCCAATAAAACTTTGTTTACAAAAATAGGAGGTGGGCTGGATATGGCTGGTGGAACATGGTTTACTAATCTCAATCTAAGTGCCTAAAGGCTGGACAAATAGCTCAGTGGATTAAAGCACCTGCAAGCAGGCACAGGGGCTGGGACTCAATCCCTGGGCCTGCTAGGCAGCCACACCAGTGTGTGCTGAGACAGCAATTAGGACTGGGCGTGCACGGTGGCACACATGCCTATAATCCCAGCTCTTGGGAGGTACACAGGTGGATCACTACAGATATGATGTAGTAGTGAGACTCTCAACACCTTGTAGACCCTTCCCTAAATAAAAAGAAAAGCTTAAGTATATATGTATTTAATTTTTAAAAATGTAAATTCAGATTATTTGCTATACATAACTTTGTATCTTACTTTATTTGAAGTTATTGTACGCTGAGATTTTCTTCCTCTTATTAAAGTGTTCAAAGGAATAGTTTTAAAGACCAAGTGACTTTTACATTATGTTTGCACTATCATTATTTCAATTACTTTCTCTATTTTAAGACACTTAAATCATTTCTATTCTTTCCTTATCCCTCTCTTTCCCTTTTAAAATTATTAATGTTGATATTAATCATATTTGTCCAAATCTCTGATTCTTTCCTTAGGAAAAAACTTATAAAAGAACAGTTGATTCAATCATTTTTAGATGTAATTATGAAAACAATGTTAGTAAATGACTTAACAATGTATACTGTCACTAAGAGTGAAGGAAAGATATGAACCTAATTCCACCTTAGCTGGCCATTAAAGAAATAATATTCATTTTTTTTAAATGTGAAGTCTTAACCAGGCATGGTGCAGCATACCTATAACCCCAGCACTCTGGGAGGCTGAGGCAGAAGGATTGGTAAGTTTGGCCATAGCCTGAAAAACTCAGCAAGACCCTGTCTCAAAACACAAAATGAAAAGGTGCCAAAAATGCAGCTCAATGTAAAAGCCCTGGGGTTCAATCTTTAGTACCATAAAAATAAGCAAATATTTTAAAAAAGTCTTTATTATTAGGCAAATATGACATCTTATTCATTTAATTTGTATCTTTGTGAAGATACAAAGATGTACAAAAACAGTCTATCTTTACTATACCATAAGTTATATATTTATTTTCCCATTGTTTTCATTGGTATCCTTGTTACATTTGAGTAATTTCTGTGAAAGAATAATTCTTGTGACATTCTTCCCTAGCTTATCTCTTTTAATTCAGTTATGGCATTTTTAATGTACAAGTTTTCATTTTTATATCATAAAATAATAAAATTTTCCTTGGCATTTTCTATTTAGTATAAGTGTATGGTGAGACTCTTCTATCCTCTTTCAATGAACTTTTTTTTTTTTTTTAATGTATTTAGGACAGGGTCTACAAGGTCTCACTATGTAGATCCAACTCGCAGTGATCCTCCTGTTTTCAGCCTCCCAAGTGCTGATTACAGGCTCGTACCACCAGGCCCAGTCTCAATTGCCATCTAGCGCACTCCGGGGGTGGGACCAGCACAGCAGCACTCTGTGGATCAAATCCAGGCCCTTGGACTCTACCTAACCAGGCGTGTTAGTCTGCTAAATTACCTGACTGACCCTAATCAACTATTTTTAACTCTTTCCCATATTTTATTTTTATGTTATACAGTAAAATATATTTTTCCAGACCATCAACAAACTGTTCATGTATTAGGCAGTGTATAATCATTTTAATCTGTATTAATTTAGGAATTCACTTAGTCAAATATTCAAAAATTGTGAAGCATAAACTTTTTTCTGGTTATGTGGATAATACACAAAATATAGAGAAAACAAAAATTACTATGACAGAGACAAACTTATTAAAAATAATTTAAATGACTGCAGTTGGTAGGAAAAAAACTCATATGAAACATGACATCTGTATATAAAATGTTTTGAGATCTTAAGTCTATAGAGAAGAGTAGTGGTTTAAAGCACACCAAGAACGTATTTCCTGATCTTCTAGGGAAAAAAGTTATTGAAAAATTATAGTCATGGGGTCTGGAGACTTTGAAGAGAATACTTCAGAATGAACTCTAGATAACTAATGTTTCTCTAAAGCAGAGATACAAAGTTTGGGTCTCTGTTGTACCTTAATAGCTCCCAGGACTGAAAGGCTGCTTACTCCTGATTTAATGTTAAATGCAGTTACAAAGTACCTCCAAATGGTCTGGTTGTTCATTGTGGAACAACTGTAACAAAAGAAGGAAAGGAAAAGAAAGTCCACATTGACTTTGAGCCTTTCAAACCAATTAATACATCACTGTATTTTTGTGATAACAAATTCCATACAGAGGTTCTTACAGCTCTACTTTCAGATGACAGTAAGTTTGGCTTCACTGTAATAGATGGTAGTGGTGCGCTTTTTGGCACACTCCAAAGAAATACAAGAGAAGTCCTGCACAAATTCACTGAGGATCTTCCAATGAAACATGGTAGAAAAGATCAGTTGGCCTTGCATTTTGCCTATTTAAGCATGGAAAAGTGACAAAACTATGTTTGGAAAGTCGCAGAGACTGCTGTATAGCTGTTTATTTCTGGGAACAAAGTAAATGTGGCTGTTCTTGCTTTAGCTGGACCAGCTGACTTAAAAACTGAAGTAAATCAATCTGATATGTTTGATCAGAGGTTGCAAACGAAAGTTTTAAAGTTAGCTGATATATCACATAGTGGTGAAAATGGATTCAACTTCAGTAGAAGTTCTCTCCAAAGTGATATTCATTCAAGGAAAGAAATAGCATGATACTTTGATGAAATTAGCCAGGATACAAGCAAGTACTGTTTTGGAGTTGAAGATACACTGAAGGCTTTGGAAATGGGAGCTGTAGAAATTCTAAGTTGATGAAAATTTGGATATAATGAGATATGTTCTTCATTGCCAAGGCAGAGGAGGAAATTCTCTAACTCCAAAACAAGAGAAGGATAAATCTTATTTCACAAATAAAGAGACAGGAGAGGAACATGAGTTGATTGAAAGCATGCCCCTTTAGAATGGTTTGCTAATAACTATAAAAAATTTGGAGCTACACTGGAAATTGTTACAAATAAGTCACAAGAAGGATCCCAATTTGTGAAAGGATTTGGTGGAATTGGAGGTATTTTGTGGTACTGAGCAGATTTCCAGGGAATGGAATACCAAGGAGGAGATGAGTTTTTTTGATCTTGATGACCTACTTGACATGGGTCAAGCAAAATGTGCATCCAAGCCAAGGTGCATACCCATGGTGGAATCCAAACAGATCCCTACCTTATAGCTGGAACATTTCCAGAACTTAATCCGTGAGCACTGGATACTGAAAAGAAAACTGAAACAAAATCAGGCCCAGCCCTATACTTTGGTTTGTCATAGTGTCTGCACAGCAGCCTACAACTAAGTTCCTAAATGCCACTTTGGACTAATTTAAAAAGGAATCCCAGTTTTTACTTTTATTTGATGGTGAAATTGGTTGCTCTTGTATTTTATGAAAAAAAAAGAGCCGGGCATGGTGGCACATGCCTGTAATCCCAGCACTTGGGAGGCTGAGACAGGAGGATTGTTGTGAGTTCAAGACCAGCTTGAGCTACAAAGTTAGCTTAAGGCCATCCTGAACTTCATAGTGAGACCCTGTCTCAAAAAGACAAAAAAAAAAAAAAAAAAAAAAAAAGATTTAATCTTTTTAACCTTTAACACAGAAGCGAAAATACTTTAACTGCTGTAAACCTTCAAAAGTTAATACAAGGGTAGGGGAGATGCCTCAGTGGAATAAGTGCTTCCCTGGCAAGCACAAGGGCTGGAGTTCAATCTCCGGTTCAGCAAAAAAAAAAAAAAAAAGTTAATATAAATGAGATCATATTTTTTAAAAAAGAGCAGAAATATAGT